>VDFB02056764.1:0-42740 GCA_007258455.2 Sequoia sempervirens
AACCATACTAAGATCAAGATGCAACTTTTGTTCCTCAAGACACCACCAAGTAGATGCGAAGCCTCGCAGGTGCATAACCGCGCACCGAGCCTTGGTATTGCTACCATAGGGGTGCATAGCGAAGCAACGATCTAAGTTAATTAACCAGGTCTCAGCCTCTAGACCTCCTCGAGAACCATCAAAAGTGAGAGGGTGTGCCCTCATCAGATCTTTCATATGGCCTGATATGACTGTATCCTGAACCACATTTGTATCCCTTCGCCTTAGCGACCTTTCTCTCTCTCTCTCTCCACCTGGTGCACTTCATCTGGCCTGGGTCACAATCGGTCAAGAATCTCTCCAAGTATATGCTGTAACTGACCATCTAAGCTAGGCTGTGCTGGATTCTGGCCACCTGATGGAATGTTGTGAAGACTCTGTTGTTCCTCATGCTCAGAGCCATGGGAACTAGGAACTGAGGGACTTCACCGGGTTGCTCGATGACTAGCACCACGGCCTCTTGCACGGCCACGTCGAGGCATAATTCTGTGCAACAAGATAAAGGTACAAAATGAGCTCAAGAGTCACACACAAGGTAACCTAATGGACTACACTACCCAAAGATCCTAGTGTTTGCAACCTTGGCTCTGATACCAAGTTGTAACGCCCGTCGTGCAAACCCCAGAGAACACACACAATGCAAATTTTTTTTTTTAAATAATTAAATTAAACATGTAATAACATTTAACCATAATCACATAGCATAATACATAACATTAACACACTTAGTTCTCTAGGGCACGCGAGGTTACATCGCAACAACTAAACGAAAATAAAGATAAAGATTACAACATAACCATTTATATTATAATAACCATGAATAAGGACACATCCATTAACCATGATGCGAGAATAATAAACATCACATAATACATCCATAATAAATCTCTTAATAAAGATACAAATGATCCTAACTATTACATCATCATTTTAATGTTACATTACAATCTCTTGATAAAAGAATTACATTGAATTTCCCAACATGGGGATTGATACAAGAACAATGAAATCTGAAATACAAAGTGAATATTGGTACAACTCCAACTGCGGAAATTCTAAGAAGACAGGATGCTGATGGGGAATCCAATGGGTGTGGAGCACGTTCCACCCAACCATGTGAACTACAAGTAACTCAACCCCCATGCTTAGAGGTGACAAGGAAGAGAACCAGACTATGAATGCCAAACCAACTCAACAACAACATAGTACAAAAACAAGTACAACTCAAGGCATATAATGAGACAACCATCAACGTTCACAAATCACATGACAAGTTAAAACTATGAAACTCATCACAATTAAACAAAGTATCACCAATTATACAAGTAACTAAAAAGCAGTCATAAACCAAATTCACAAGAATCAGAAATAGCATAAAGATTACAATATCCAGAGGAAACTACAAACAAAGCACAAGGGTGTGAAGTGGAGAGTGTCATCGCATAGCTCTCATGGGATTCTCCTGGCCCTTCCTCCAACTGAGGTGCCAGCACCCATCTATGGAACTCCTGGCCCTTCCTCCTAACTGAGGCGCTGGCACCATAGGGTAACTAATGCGGAGCTGATAATATCTCAAGAAGACGAGATTACGACTTTTCCAACCATGGCCTTCTCAATCTATCACTAGTCTATGATAGCCCTAATGCATAGATGAGGAATCCAATGGTTTTATTATCTTGTGTGTTTAACTACCCATCCCCCTAAATTCTATTTTTAGGTTATCACTTGTTTAACTACTCTTACGTGGGTTATCTTGAGCCCTTTCTCATTGTGAGGTGCCAACGCCCACAAAGAGCCACTCTCCCTATGACTGCTAACATATCTCAACGCAGGCAAGGGTTGAACTAGCACAAATAAAGCATAAAACCAAAACCAAATACATGAGGCATTAACCCTCTCGCAATTACTCTTAACCAAAAGTCTTAACAAAACCGTTCAACCCTTCCAAGCATAAACCATTAAGTTTTCAACTCCAAAAAAATAGATTCAAGATAAAAATAACATTCAAAATAAACAAGCCTCTGGCACAAGGTTTCAAAAATTACAACCGGTTTCCCACATCGACTATGCTAACCAATAACCACTAAAGAAAAAGGACTCAAAATTAACTTTATAAGGTTGCAACATAAAAATTTAAATCATTCCCAATTAACCAATAATCAATTTTCCAAAATTGCCACTAGTTCCTGAACAATAACATCCATACTATCACATTTATAATAAATTTTCAAAACAATAAATTTTCTAGATTTGTAATAATCATAATGATAATTTTTTTATTTTATTTTAATTTAAGTCATAACTTTAACACCTATATAGATATATATATATATATATATATATGTGTATATATATAAGCTATATATATACATATATATCACTAATTTTAATAATGATAAACAAATAATAATTATAAAAATAATAAATAAATAAAATATTTAAACATAAACATATATATATATTTATATATTTATATATTATATATAAAAATAAAAAAATAAACAAAATTCGGCTGAATGAATAGCCGACGACAGTAATGGTACTGCGCACAACATTCATTATGATAGTTGTGCGCAGCCCATACATTGCGCCAATGGTACAGGGGGAGGGGTACGGCCGTAGCCATCCCTCCTACCACCATTCAATAATATATTTTTTTAAATTAAAATTTCTTTTAAATTTTTTTTTATTAAAATTCAAAAGCCTGTCCTTTCTCAGGTACGGATTCTGATGAACTTAGAAGGAGTTTTCAATAAAATACAAAATACAGAAATTTAAATAAATATATTCAATATATATATATATATAAGCATTACAATTTATATAGATTTTCTTTTTCCAGAACACATGAATAGAAGGGTTTACAACAGACTACACAATCAAATATATAAATAATATATATACCTATTTATAAAGCTTGAAATCTATTGCTTGCAAAAGAAATCACATTTATTTATTTTTCTCTAATTTGAACACAGTCAAGTTGGATAATTTTTTTTTTTTTTAGAAAAATCATGATAAATTTAAACAACTAGATGGAAAAAACACAAATGTTTTAAATCAACTGAATTTTCTCCATACGATTTTCTATTCCTTAAAATCTAAGTACCAAGAGTTTTCATTCTCTTTCACATAATATTAAATTTAACTAAATCTCAGACAGATGTTTTATTTGCAACAAAAATTCATTCAAATCATAATTTTTGTTTATTTTGCAGATTCAGATAAATCAAAGATAGAGACGGGAACCTAGAGTCCTGCGCTTCTTTGAGAATCTGATGATGCTTGCTTGATTCTGATGGCCTCTACGAAGAACTTCTCGTTCCTCTTCTAAATCTCCTCTTCAGAATTTCGTGCTCGAACTCAAATCCAATTATTTAATTAGAAGACTCTCTAGAATAGCTAGCAAAAGATTGACAATCCCTTTCTAAAACTCTCCTCAAAATATTACAACAAAAGAATGGAAAAAAATACTTTTCAAAAGCTTCAGAAGATTCAAAAATGCATCACCATTATTTCTCAACTTTTGTCTCCACAAACCTCTGTGTGTGAAAAACTTACAAAATTCTTAATTAAATAAAAGATATTGTCCATTTCTTCCAAAAACTTTAAAAATAAAAAATCAAGGAAACTAATTCTTCTTTAAAAGCAAGCTTTTTAGTCAGATCTGCATTCTTATTCATTCTCACAACTTTTTCATTCTTTTATTTATTTATTTTTTGTTTTAATTTCTATTTTTACAACTTTACTTGCACATCGAATTATCTATTTAATTTAAATAATTTATTCTAATAATTATCCTCAACAAGATAATTAATTAAAATAAATAACACACAATTTAATATTATAATTATCACACAATAAAACTCATGACTTTTTTTTAAAAAATATATAAATCATTTAAATATTTAAATACAATTTAATCTAACATTTAAATAAACAATTATCTCCATCATTTAAATCAAATACACCACAACATATAAAGTACCAACATTAATCAAAATACGACAAAACACAAAAAAAAAAAACCACAAATGGCGACAATTACAAAAATGAATAATACCAATCAAACAAGACGGTCTAACATCATGGGACAGGATGACTTCATCGTCACCTCTATTTCAACATTTAACCGTTGGGCTATTGGTGCTCGCCCTGTCCTGTCAAAACAAGTGGAATCGATACTTGTACCTGCAATACCTGCATACAAATGAAGTTGTGTACATGTGCATACATATATATATAAAATCAAAGCATTAAATTAAAGCACTGCATTGTGAGAAGGAATTGCAGCATAGCAGGGCACTCGTGAACGAGTGATGTTATATTGTCCTTCATCACACCTATTCTAACAATTATAATATAACCAATAAATTAACATTTCTAACTAACAATCATCTCATAACATATTTAATTAAATCACTGCATCATATCATAATTCTGAAAATCAACTAATATAACCAACCATAATGTCATATGCAATAATCATGTCCATAATGAAATAACAACATCATCTAATGTCTAACTAACCAAATCAACCAATAACAGTATCATCATAGTATCTGAGTATCAAAACAAAACATAGTACTACTGAGTCCAAATAGCAAATAGGAGGTTTATTATAGTTGTTATGTCAATATAGATATAGTTCTACCCCCTGGTGTCATTCAGGTGTAGATGAGCATGTTGAGTCTTAGCTTGTTATATTGTTCAACATTCTCTTGTGTGTCCCTTAGCTTTGAGTCTAAGTGATGTCAAGGTGACCTTGGAGTTATTTATATCATCTTATCTTCATGCATCTTCTCTTTGAGTGTATGTTTGTTGACTTGCTATTATGTGTATGCCTTTTTCCTCATTCTACCTCTTTTGATGTATGTGGGTGTTGATTGTATTCTATGTGATTATAAGGGTTATGTGATGAAAATCCATAATGTGTAATGAAGGTTAGAAGTAGAAATGAATAAAATAATGACTTTAGTGTTATCCTAGATTGAGACTGCATGCATTTTTATTGAATTATACTATATAAGTATAAAAGGAATCTATTATAGTGTAAACATACTATCAAGTAGTGATTTGTTAAAAGAATTGCAATGGTTCCTTTACAGTTGGTGTAAGTGAGTGACTTGATCATGTAACATTTATGAAATATTGTTATGGTGAATCTTGAAAACTAATTTAACAAACTTTATTTAGTGTGTGCCTTGCAAAGAAATCACTTCTTTTATCTCTTTGTGTTATTGGATGCATAAGTGTTAAGGGAATGCTTTAGGAGTGCATTGGTTATTGAATGCTTATTTATGCTAGCTAATTTTAAGTTTTATGAAATGAATGTTTCACATGATAAGTTTAGGATTAAATCTGAGTTTTCAAAATTGTTTTCATAAGTATAAATTCATAGTTGAAGTTGATAAAATATTATTTTCATCAATCTATAGGGAAAAATCTTATTGAATTGAAGTTCATAGAGTGTTAGAAGTGTGGTAAGAATGATGAATTGTATGAGTGTGGTTAGGTGTATGGGTCAAGACAATCTCTTATGTATTTTCTTGAAGTAGAAATTTAAATATTTTGATTTTATAAAAGTGGTGTATCTAGATGGTGTGTAAAGACCTTGTTTGATCAAATAAATGTTTTACCTTAGGAGAACATGGGATGGTGTATGTTCATTTAATGAAATCTTGAATTAAGGAAAAATTGATGTGTTGTGGTGTGTGATTGATTGACGATTCTTCTTAATTGTTATTGAATCTAGTATGTAGATAAATGGTAATGTTTTGTGTTGAAAGAAAACACATTTTGGCATGTATATGATGTGTGTCTATGTTAAGTGGACTCTCCCCTGTGAATGAAAATGTTATAACTTGGGTGCAATGTTGTTTCATGAGATCAAAATGAAAGTTTCTTTGTGAGTGTATTATTATGAATGATGGAAGAAAATATGAATTCTATAATTGAAAGGCATTGATGCTTATCTCTAGTAAAGTGTATGATGTAGTAAATGGTGATAAAAATAATTTTTGTGAACCGAGAGGATTATTATGTGATGAAAAAGAGGTTATGTTGTCTAGAAGAAAGCGAGTGATAATTTTTTAGGCTTATGGTATTAATTCTAGCTTTAATGAAGTTGATAAAAGTGAACTTTGAACTTGAGGAAGAGGATAATGTTGATAATTAAGGAATTGTAAAAGTGATTAAAGAGTTTATGATTTTGGAGGAAAAGTATGGAGGATGTTTTGAGTACTTGTTTTTGATATGTGGCATCAATCATGTATGTGCATATCGGAATAGGGAAAATTTGTTTTCTATGATAGTAGGTATGAATGTACTTCCTATATTGTGGAAACTAGTATCTGTACAATGTTTGTGTGTTGTGCTAAACCCGTGCTTGTTTTTTGTTCCATGCAATGGTGATACTATGTACCCATCTATGGGGAAAATTTTGTTTTCCTTGGTGTGGAAAGAACCATACCATTCATGTGTTGCATGTGTGTTACCATTTGGGGGCCAACCCACATGTGGGTGATAATTTTGTGACAAGAGTAGCCAAAAGATAGTAGTATTTATATATATATATATACTTTTCTTTTGGTTCTCTAAGTCTCCCAATCTGTGGAGGGATAGTAGATGACATGTCACTCCAAGGGGCAGGGTGTACAAATTACGAATAATGGTGGCTCGCAACAACCTTAGCTCGATTGATCCCCACAGAGCATACTCACTACTTTCCCTCATGATGGGTCAAACTACTTGATCCATATATGTTAGCCTAAACCCCATAGTTTTGAGTACAACAATATTGGTTTGTTAGTTTATTCCTAGTCATCCCTAGGGACGTTGAGTTGGCATTAGTGATTCAACCTCATCTGTATGAGAGGTGAAACTTGGGTAGCCCCATATTGATATATTCTTATATACATTATATAGACCGTATCTGCACATGTTTCAACATGATGCAACAGATACGATGCTATACCCCACTGATGTTCTGACATAGTGTTGGTAATGATGTCGTGTTGCTGATGGTAGAGTGTTGGGCTCGAGGACACGATGGCACGTTCATAAGACACATGAAGGTGCACTATGATATTGTGTTATGATAGCCTAGACATGTGTGATGACCGTAATGAGGCCTCACACACTTGTAGAGGGATACTCATGTTTGCTTTCAATGGTGTTTAGGTCGGTTAGCATATGGGTAGGTCCTAGCCATGTATACCTTTGACGATGATGAGTACTTGCATGTGCCTTCTTCATGAGGTATCGCTATGCGGGATGTGTCTAGCACGTGCTTACTTCCGTGGAGCCATGGACACACTGCCATGTGGCATATGACCAGTGCATGCCTTCTTTGTCTGGTGTATGACCATGCCACACTATGATGCGATGTGGGATGGAGGCCGAGGTGCACATCCCATGCGGGAAACCAAGGAGTGCGTGGGCCACTTGGTTAGTCCATGTTATGTGACGACGCGAGGCAAGGTGTAGCCAAGGGGCACACTCTAGGCCATGTGGATGGCATGCTCATTCCGCACCACATGAGGGCTACTACTCTACCCTAACGATGTTCCCTCCTTCCTTGTTTGGTTGCTAGTATCTAGTCACACAATGATGTACAGTGTAATTTCAAGGATTGTGAACTTTCTTTATAATTATTGATGATTTTTTGGTGATAGTGAAGGTCAACACTTTATTTATATTTGATTGTGATGATTTAGCCACACATTGTGATCTTATTTGTTTGTATCCCTCAAGGTTACATTTGATTTAGTGTTGAAAATTGCACGCATTTCTTGGTTTATTGCTGAAATTAAAATCTTTATTTGAAATTTATTTGACTTTGGTGGCTAAATTAGTTTATCCTTATTGTTTTCGATGTCGGTAATGTGTCATATTCTGATTCCTCTCCAAGGACATATGAGGTGGACTTGGTGAGTGTATACGAGGAAGCAGATGCAGGGAACCTTGAGGATGGGGGGTATGTGAGGCGGTTACACAGTTAGGACCCACTACCCACCTATTTGTGATGACCATCTCTTGGAGGCTAACCACCTTATACAACAAGAGATGGGTCATTGTGGTCTTGTTTTGATGGTCTCACCATCTGTGTGTGGCCTAACACCATCAAGCCACTGAGTGTGAGGTATGTATTATGTGAGATGAATATTGGCTCTTGGCTCATGGATTTTATTTCATGGATTAGTATGTTGTTTTCCACTGTCTAAATGGACCCTTATATAGCCTTGTGTTGTGTATTTCCCAGTGATGTGGTTGTGTATGTATGTGTTAGAAGAATATTTCTTACATTTTGTGGCATATTGATGTAAAAGAGGGATAACCATGCTACCTTAAATGTGAGTGTATTGTGATTTGGTGGTATTAAATAAATTGGATATTATTGAACATCATAAATTGTGACTTGAAATATGTTACTGAAACATGATATGGTGTGTATCTTTGAATTTCAAGCAATCATTAGATGTGTTTTCCTTGTATGATATTTTGAAGATGTTTGTTTTGTGAATGGAAAATTGAGTTAATTGGAGTACTGACTATATCATTAGTTTTAGAACCAAGTATTATACTGTAAGAGATGTAAGGATTTATAAATAAAAGTGGTTAAGAAGACACTGTTTTCAAATGTGTAGCCAGATAGTGATTCTAATTGTAATTATTTAGAAAGAGGATGTACATCAGCTATAGATTAGAGAAATTATTGGGACTAATGTGTTTGTGTTTCCAATTTGAGCCTTGTGACTTCTAGGAGTAAGTTAAGTCTTAGGGGGGAAGGATGTAGTGCCCCTCCGTTCTCACTTAGAATGTGTAGGTAGTCTATTTAAGGAATCTGAAGAGGAAGATGGAACAAGGACTTCTGATGGTACTCTTGTGGAAATGAGGTACATTATTTTCCTATGATATAGAGATTTAATTGGATAGTTTAACTTGTTGCTCATGATACTTTTTTTATGATATTAAGGTTATGATGATACATTGTGGTTGAATTTAACTATGTATTCTTATATCTAGATGTAGTATTATGCTGTTATACAATAGACTAGTAATTATTTCATGATGATATGATCTGATCACTTTAGTTTAAATTGTACTTTATTCTCGATGTTGAAGTTATTATAGCTTTGGTGAGGGGACAATGTAGCACCACTCGTTCACAAGTGCCATGCTACGTTGTGTTTCTTTCTCACAATGTGATGCATTTATATATATATATATATATATATGTTGTACACAACCTTGTTTGTATGTAGGAATTGCAGGAATAAAGTCTCAATTCCACCTGCTTTGGCAGGATAGGGCGAGCATTAAATTATCCCAATAGGTTTGATGTTGAAACAAAGATGACAAGGAATTCTCCATGTCCCAAGTCTGTCTACCCATCATGCGTCTAGTGGTATTGTGTGTCCCTGACTTTGGTTATTCAGTTTTACGTGATAGTTGTCTATCATGAGTTGTATTTGTGTTATTTATTTAATGTTTGTGTTGTTATGTATCTGGGTGGATTAATAGTATTATTTAATTTAAATAATTAGATGATTAAAATAAGTGTTATTAGTTAGTTATTAGGAATAAATTTATTAAAATTTAAAAAAGTGTTAAACTAAAAGTTATGTAACTAATTAAAAATAAATAAATTAATTGTGTAAATAATATGATTTATAATTTTAAAATATGACATTTTTGATAATTTAATATAAATAGTAAGTTGAGGATAAATAATAGAATAAAATATTTAAATAATTAATAATGTGTCAACTATGAGTTGAAATTAATAAAATAGAAATTTAAAATTTAAAGATTTCATTTAGAAAAGAAAAATCAAGAAAAGAATAAAAAGAATGAATGCATGTCCAATTTATTTTCGAAAACTTGAGAGAGAATGGAAAATTGCTATTTTATTCTAATTTTTGGGTTTTCAAAAATAAAAAATTGGGATTAATGGAAAAGAAAAAATATTTTTTTTGTTTTCACGGAAATGGATAGAAAAAATTTGTGTAAAGTTTTTTTGGTAAAAAAAATGGAAAAGGCTCTCAGGGAAGTTCTTGGCTAGAATTGTTTTGCACATCTTCTGGAAGAGGAAATCTTTGGGAAAAGCTTGGGAATTGAAATACGAAAGCTCAGCTTCAATCTTCATCGATTTGAGCTTGAGGATCCAAGTTCCATATTTTAAATGTTTGTTTAAATTGTGTTTTTAAAAGATTGTTTGTACAAAACTGTAGAAGTTTGTTTTAGTTTTGTGGAATTGAAAAATTAGAGGATTTGTTTATATATTTTGAAATACTGTCTGTTAATTTGTTGTGAAATTTTGGAAACCTTTGTAGAAGGATTGTGAAAATCTTAGATCCTCTATAGGGAAATGAATTTAAATGATAGGAAATTCAAAAAGGAAACAATAGATAATTTAGAAAATCCCATAGATAATTTAGAAAACCTATGTAGGATTGAAAAAAGAAATCCTCTGATAAATTAGGGAAAATGAAATCCTCTGATAAAAAGGTAAATCTTTTCTTGTAGAATAATTTATACATAAAAAAAAGCAGAGAGAGAGGGTCACTAAATTAATCATAACTCAAAATTTACGAACTGGATATGGCTTATATTTTTATATGTTTTAAACGACTTGGTGGCCCACCTTTAGTAATTTTTTTAGAAAAACTCAGATCTGAAAACAAAAGTTACTAAAGTCCCAACAAACTAGTTTTATGGTTAGTATTATTTGAATATAATAGATTACTTTTAATTTATTAAATAATATATATTTATATATATGTATAATTATATGTATTAAACATATTTAATTATATATATTTAAATATATTTATTTAATTGGCTATTTTTATATAATAGATATTTTAAATATATATGTTTAGTTTTTACGTTTGGAAGTTGTAAATGAAATATTTAAATATTTAAATGTTATATATATATTTTTAATATATATATTTATTTAAATGCATTTTGACAATAGATGCATGTTAATGCATGAAATGGATTATTTTTAGAATTTTATAATTTGAAAGAGGAAATTGAATTTAAGTAGGTATTTGATAATAAAATGATTTTATTAGAAAAATTAATTTTAATTAGTTGCATGAAAATGCACAAGTAGTTATTTTAAGATTAAATGATTTTAAAAGAGAAATGAATATTATGTATTATTTGGTGTATGCAAAGGATGAATAGTTGAGATGAAATAATTTTTATAGAGAAATTGATTTTTATTGTTGTGTACATTATTGTGGAAATTGGAGTTAAACTATTAGCGTTAATTTTCTTATTGGTTGTAAATGAAATTAAATTAAGTCGATTAATTTCAAGTAATGAGTTGATAATTTGATTGGATTTAGGGAATTTGAATGTTAGATTAATTATATTCCTTAATTTCTTATTGGTTGAGTTTCCTTTGTTTACGCAATGGGGCATTACAGTTATTAATGTGTTCACTTTCAATATATATACATATGTGTGTATATATATATATAGGCATTTATGTATAGATATATTCATGTATTTAATATTGCATGAGTTTTTTATTTCAAATTGAGTGATCTAATAAATAAGAAAATTAAATAATTATTCTCGATGTTGAATAGTGTTTTCTATTGTAATTATTTAGTAAAAGTAAATTTAAATTCCACTATGTGTTAATGGTTATAGGATGTATTATGTGTTATTTGGTTGGGGTTATGAGATTGGATGATGTGATGTATAGGGAATTGATGATGTCTTTTTTATTTATTTGTGTGACAAAGAACTTATACACCATGTATTTAATTAGTCTATTAGTGGAATTGTAGTCTCTTTCTAAAATTAGACAATTTGAATAATGTGCTTGACTATTGTGATCCTATCTTGCTTTCAATCATTGATTTAATTAGAGGCCAAAATTAGTGTGTCCTATGAGATGGGAAAATAATTTCTTGCATAGGTTTAAGGTCAATTGTTTGTTTGGATCTTATATTTGATTTTGGGATTTTGATTGATTTTGTCTACCATCTTTTAATGGGAGTCCTTTGTGTTAAATGGAATGGGGAGGCTACTAGAGGTTTGGGAAAATATTATACTTCCTATGAGTTGATGAGGGTCTTTATTCATCTACTCATTATTGGTATTCAATTATGTTTGAGAGCGAGAGGGTTCATTCCTTTCCCAAGATTTGTAATTTTTGGTCTTCATTTCATGTGCATGATGGCTTTACCCTGATGTTTTATTGGGTTTCTTAGCTGCTAGTAGGGCGAGTGACTCTCAATGGGGGCCAAAGCACAAAGTGGCACCAAGGTAACCCATGTGGGATTTTCTTAACTTAGTGATAACTTAAATTGACTTATGGGTTGGGTAGTTCACATATTAATCAAGATAAGTGATTGCCTCACCCATGCCTGTAGTGCTCATTTAGGCTAAGGATGGGTTGAGAAGGCCTAGTTGGCAAGACCAACTTCCTTGTCCTCATGAAAGGAAGATTGATTTCACATGTTTCACCTGATGGGGCCAACATCTAGTGAGATATTATCAAAGTAACCATAGATGGGGGGTTGGCATCTAGACTGTCAGGGTAACCCAAGGATGGGGTTTGATGTCTAGGATGTCAGGGTAACCCATTTTATGACCATTCGATGACACTCTTCCCTCTACAAACTAATATTCCCTTGTTTGTTCTCTTCCTTGGTATATGATGTCATATAGAAGCAATGTATGGTCTTTTGTGATGTTATGTTTGTTTGTGGTCATCTATTCATTATTTTCGTTGTGGGACTAGGTGTTATATCATAGCACAAGGGTTGGAGCTTTGGGTTCCACATGGTTGGGTGGAATGGTCCTTGTACTCCATTGGATTTCCCTTGATATTATTTGTGTTCATGGTGATTTCTCTTACTGATGTGGACTGCTGCACTTGTTCTTGTTCAAGTGGAATATCATCATGTACTTATATTGTACTATAATTTAGTTGTATCATGCATTGTAACTCTGATGTATAATCTCCCCACTATATTAGCGTTAACTTGCCAGAAAATGAGCCAATCACACTCAAATCTTGGAATAAGGAAAATGAACACGTCCACAATGTAAATGTAGATTTGTAGGGTCTAGTGAGAAAAAATGAGGAAATGTTGAATCTTCCAACGTCAATTGAACTGAAACAAGAACTAACTAAAATGAAAATATCTTTGGTTGATGCAATATTACCAAGAACTAGGGTTTCTCTTGCATCAGACATCTGGGGTTGATTGAAAAGTGAGTCCCTCACTTTGTAGGGGCCAAAGGGAAACCAATACAGTCTACCTCACCCTGAGAAATCCAAGAAGAATCCTCCATTGGTCTACCTTTCCACTTCACAAAATACTCATTATACTATCTTCCACACATCTTCCTCCCATATTTAGTATCCAAATTTTTTTCAATCTCATCTAGTTTTTGTTTAGGAAACTAATTCTCCAATTCTGCTTTATTGTCCTCACTAAACTCTGCTTCATGGTACTGATGTAGACCTGCAATATTGAATACAAGTGATATAAATACTCCATTCAGTAACTCCACTTCATATGCATTTCCTAAATCAAATTTCTTTAGAATATAACAAGGTCCAAACTTCTTCATCTTCATCTTATTGTATGTTCCAACTGGAAATCTTTCCTTCCTCAAATATACCATCACTTCATCTCTAACTTTAAACTCATTATGTCTCCTCTTTTCATCTGCTGTGTCCTTATATTTTTGGTTCATATCTTCCAATTTATTCTTCACTTGAGTATGCAATGTCTTCATAAGTTGTGAAAATTCTTCTGCTTCTACACTCCTTTTATCTTCCTTACTAATGTCTCGCAACTCTAATATACCTCTAGGATGAACTCTAGTAACAATCTCAAAAGGCATCTTTCTGGTACTCCTATTCACTGAATTATTGTATGCAAACTCTTCTTGTGCAAGGACTAAATCCCAACTTACGGTCCTCTCTCCAACCAAACATCTCAATAAATTCCCCAAACTCCTTTTTACTACTTTTTTCTGTACATTAGTATGTGGGTGAAAAGTAGAACTAGACTTCAATTTTTTCTTCAACTTCTTCCAAAGTGTCCTCCAAAAGTAACCAACTAATTTTGTATCTGTCTAAAACTATACTCCTAGGTAATCCATGCAATCTCACCACCTCCTTGAAAAAAATATTTTATATGTACGACATCTATTGTCTTCTTACAAGGTATGAAATGTGCCATTTTAGAAAATATATCCACTACCACAAATATGGAATCATTACCTCTTTGTGTCTTCAACAATCCAAGTATGAAATCCATGTTGATATCCTCCTAATGTCTCTCTGGAACTGTCAAAGGCTTATACAATCCAACATTATAACTACTACCTTTTGCAACTTGGAAAAATCTACAACTCTGCACAAATTTCCTAACATCCTTATGAATCTATGGCTAGAAGTAATTCTCACTCACCAATGATATTGTCTTATCAATCCCAAAGTGTCATGCCAATCCTCCACTATTTTTTTCTTTAATTTATCCCTCATTAAACTCTAGGATATACACAAATTATTTCCTTTGAACAATATATCCTCCTGAATGAAATAATCCAACCACTAACTCCTATCCTTCAAGACTAGTTCTTTATAAGCTTTCAAAGGTTCTATGAAATATGGGTCTTCCTCATACAAGTTCTTCTATTCATCAAAGCCTAATACCTCCATTCTCATCTATGTCAATAAATTCCTTCTACTCAAAGCATCATCAACTCTATTTGACTTTCCACTCCTATGCTTCAAAACAAAAGTATAGCTCAATAAGAATTCCACCCATCTCATGTGTATTTGATTCAACTTACCTTAAATATTCAAATATTGTAATTCTTGATTAACCATATACAACACAAACTCCTTAGGAAACAAATAATTTCTCCATTTCTTCATGGATTGAACTATGGCATAGAACTCTTGATCATACACTAAATATCTTCTCCTAGCATCATTAAATTTCTCACTAAAATAATCTATTGGTTTTCCCTCTTGACTTAATACTACTCCAATTGCATTTCCACTTGCATCACAATCTACATGAAATACCTTACTAAAGTCTGGTAAAGCCAACATAGGCTGCTCAGTCACCTTCTGCTTCAACAACTCAAAACTTCAGTTCACTCCAGATGTCCACCTAAATTCCTTCTTATCTCCTCTCATTGTTTCTATAATTGGACTACAAATAGAACTAAAATTCTTGATTAACTTTTAGTAGAAACTAGCCAATCCATGAAATGATCTTACCTCTCCAATACTTTCCATTGTAGGACATTCCACAATTTCTCTCACTTTCTCAGGATCCATCTTAAATCCATCCACGAATACCACAAATCCTAGATATACCAATTCTTCCTTCATGAAGCTACACTTCTTAATGTTTATCAACAACTTCTCTTCTCTCAACCTCTGTAAAACATGTTTTATATGCAACAAATGTTCCTCCCTAGTCTTACTGAAAATCAAGGTGTTATCCAAGTAAACAATCACAAGCTTACCCAAAAATTTCTTCAATAACTCATTCATTAGCCTCATGAAAGTACTCGGTGCATTTTTCAATCCAAAAGTCATCACCAACCACTCATACAATCCTTCATTACTCTTGAATTTTTTCTTCCATTTGTCCCCTCCTCTGATTCTAATCTGATGATATCCAATTTTCAAGTCTATCTTTATAAAATATCTAGCTCCACCAAACAATCCATAATGTCATCCATTCAAGGAAAAAGAAATCTATACTCCATTGTGATCTTGTTTATGGCTCTAGAGTCTATACACATCCTCTATTCTCCATCCTTCTTAGGTGCTAACAAAATAGCTACTACATAAGGAATTAAGGTTTCTCTAATCAAACCCTTCCTCAACAATTCTTTCACTTGTCTATTCAAATCTTCATTCTCTACAACTGTCATATGGTGTGTGGCTTTATTAGGAAAACTAGCTCCAGGAATCAAATCCATGCAATTACTAATACTCCTAATAGGTGGTAATACATCAGGTACATTAGCTGAAATGATATGTTCAGATTATGTCAACAACTCCTTTATCTCTTTTGATTGTTCTTCTACATGCTTCAAGTCTTCAGTCTTCTTAGGAACCAAGGCATAGTACATATTCTCATGTCTTCCTTCCAGGAATCTCCTTCCATCTCCAAAACAAATTCTAGCATTCATACAAACCTCAACCTTGGGAACATCCTCCAATGGTAGCAAAGTCTTCTTCATCCCATTAGTAGCAATGGTATATATGTTCTTCTTTCAATCATGAATAGCCTATCTATCATACAACCAAGGTCTTCCCAACAAAATGTGGCATACATCCAAAGTCATAATATCACATGAAAATTCATCATGATAATTTTCTATCTTCAATTTCACCAAACATTGTTCACTTACCAGTACCTTATGCTCATCTCGTATCCATGCTATCTGATACAGCTTCAGGTGATTTAATCTTTCCAACTTCAATTTGGTCACCATTTCCTCAGAAACCAAGTTCTCAGAACTACCACTGCGAAGAATCACATTGCAAAATTTACCAGCTACCTTGCATCTGGTCCAAAACAAATTCTTTCTCTGTAATGACTACTGCTCCATCTCACTTTGACACAACACTCTTCTATTCACCAACACTTCTCCCTTTTTTAGTTTGTTTGATGATCCGACATGATCTTCCTCAACAAAGGTTTCCCTTCTATTGTTTTTTTTTTCTCCTTGTCTCTCCTTGATTACATTCAAATGCTCGATGTCCTCCACCACACTTATAACAAGTTCCTCTAAACACTCTTTTCTCCTAACCTCTCAATTTTTCTATAATCTTCATTCGAGTAACCACCATATCCTCCTCTCTAGTAATAATTCTCATCATCCCTATAGTAAGAATTATCATTCTTACTAACTTCCTTATCTTTATTCTAATCTACAAAAGTTCTTCCTCCAATAAAAATTCTTCATCTCTGTCTCTGCTCATGTATTTTATTTAGATTTTCTTCTGCTTTTAGGGTACATTGATATGCCTCCTCCACACTCAACAACATGATCAACCTAATCTCATCCTATATATATGGCTTCAAACCATTCACATATCTAGCTATTTGTTCAACCTCATCCTCTGAATGTCTAGATCTAATATGCAACTTGTAGAACTCCTTAGTATACTCTGTCACAATTAACTCCTTTTGCTTCAAAATTTTCAACTTCCGGAAAAAAATAATTTGATAATCTCCAAGAATAAACTTTTTCTTCAACTTATTCACCATTTGATCCCACAATTTTATCTTCTCCTTTCCTCTTCTTTGTCTATCTTTCCGCAGATGTTCCCACCAAAGGGAAGCATGTCCTTTCAACTCTGTACAAGAAAATTTCACCCTCTTATCTTTGGTGGTACCTTCAAAATAAAAGTACTTTTCCATATTTGTTATCTAATCAAGCAATTCATCTGAATCCAACTTACCACTATAGTCTAGTGGATTGAAATGCAGTCTAGCATTTTCTCTAGTTAGGGCTCTTATGAACCTCTCTTCTCCTTGATCCAAGCCAAGTTGATCTTCTCTTCCTCTTTCTTCTTGAACTTCTACCTCTTCATCACTTACATCATCAACTAGTTGACCTCTCCACTACGCCATTTCAACTGTATTTAATCTAGTAGCAATTCCTCTCAACATCTCCATTAGGGTTGGGTTTGCATTTCCATGTGCTCCATTTCCTCTAACATTTATTCTTCCTGCCATATTTACACAAGTCCTCTATAGCTTCAGGTTGGATCTTTAGTCGGCCACCCCACAAAAATCTTCAACAAGACTTCACAAACTCTGACAATCTCTCACAGAACAAACCTCGCTCTAATACCAATCTGGTGCAACCATAGTGGGAGGGTCCTCAAAGAGAACAATCTAGACTATGCAGAAAGAGTCACACAAAAGAAGCAACATGGAATATGGAGGAAAATGCAGATTACAACATTAATATTATCAGAAAATTCAATTTTATATGGCCAGAAACATCTGAGCTTACATATTCAGCTCACAGGCCTGATACAACACATTCAAAATGTCATCTTCCTATATTCTCATATATGCGAGAAAAAATCTTGCATATCTTTCCTATTTTTTAACCCGACTACTTTCTAATGATTGATAACAATGTTTTATATCATGTCTTGAGATCTAGAATCATCCATGTCAACCAAATATTATTACAATCTCCTATTAAAGAAAATGTAACATGTGCATGAATAGGTCATCGTCAAATTTGAATTTCTCTTCGGAGAATGCATGTGATGAAGTGTAGACCTAAATTAAGGTCGGGGACACTCCATAGAACAATTCAAATCAAAATGTCAAGATTGATAAAATATGGGAAAGATCTACAAGTGATCAACTAGCCGTTAGGTTTAAAAATTATTTCGGTGTCGGTTCAAGAAACTGCCACATAATCCAAAAGCGATAACTTGTCATAAATTGAACCAATTGTGCTCAAATCTTGGAATAAGGAAAATGAACATGTCCATGATGTAAACATAGATGCACAAGGTTTGGTGAGCAAATATGAATAAATGTTGAAACTTCCAACTTGAGCTAAACTAAAATAAAAACTAACTGAAATGAAAATATCTTTGGTTGATGCAAGATTTCCAAGAACCAGGGATGCTCCTACATCACTTTGTTGAGTATTTCTCATATTCAAATCTCTTCCAAATAACTTTCATTTAAGTATTAATATTGTCAACTTGTAAAATACTCTTCAAATTTACACAATCATTACATATAATTTTTATATACTATAAATTGAATTCATCTGAATATTAGTATTTTTTGCATATAAGAGACTCCACAAATTGTGTTGCGCTTCTAGGGATGACTTTATTTCAATCAATTAACACCTTTATTTTTTAATATTACTATAGGCGTAGATCGAATTCAACATGATTTCAACAACAACAAGTTTGACATGCTTTATTTAAATCTACAAAAAATGGTCGTAGTGTTTCAAACATGCTTTGCCATATCTTCATATTTGAAAATTCTTGCTTGAATGCTTTAAAATTTTCACTTTGTGTTGAATCTATAGAATGTTTTAGATGAGAAATTTTTGTACCCTCTTCACCTATTATGTGTATAGTGTCCCTTCTATTGGAAGAAACACAAGAGTGGTTGGTCCAATATTTAACAACCCATTTCTTTACATCTTCTAAAATTCTATATTTTCAAAGAACCCTACAAATATTTACCCAATTTTTCTCAATATTTCATCTATTTTATCTCTCTTTTCAATATAACTTTGAATAGTTATCATAAAAAAATTTAGTAATTCAAAAATTTCTTGAACTTGTCTTCTATGTGAGAATTTCTTACTAGAAATTATAGTCATCAATTCTCTATGTGCAACACTTGGATGACTAACTTGTCTCTTGTTTACAATAAAATTCAATGCTTCTTGCAAGTTTTCAAAAAAAAAAATTCTTTAATGAACTTGATGAATTTTTCCTATTATCAACCCCTAAAAACTCAAAAATAGGGGTCATTTATTTTCACCTAAATAACTTAACAAATAATTGTGCTCTTCTAATTAGAGATTTTTCTTCCAAAAATCCATCCCATATTATTTTAGAGTGTAATTTTATTATTCTTTCAGATAAAACATCTTAAGATGAAATATTATTGAAAAAAGAATCCTCATCCATCTCCATCACATTTTCCATACCATAGGAAAAAATTCTATTACTAGGTTCATTTTGTTCTTATACCTGTATGTCACCTTGGTCATCAGTAATTTCCATGGTTTGTTCTTCATTAAATGTTCCTTCACCCACTTTTCTCTTCCTCTCTCTTGTTTGATCATACTTCCTCACTCTATTCCTTGGATTCCCCATCACAAATTGTACTCAAATTTGAATTCACCTGTATACAAATGTACATGCATTCTTTCAATGAATGTACAACTAATATTACATAAATAGAACACTAAATGCATTATTCACTTGTTAAAGCCAAAGTAAGAAGAAAAAGAAAAAGAAAAAATTATAGCATTGACTATCAAAACATAATGAGCTTGTATTTAAATACTATAATAACTCTATAACCTCAAGAATCATCTAAAATTTATATATATAGGGGAAATTTATATGTACACATGTAAGAAATAATTAACATGACCCACACAATGGAATATTGTCCAGTATCTTTGTATTGGTCCATAAAAAATAACATACATGTAGACATTTAAATAAAAATAAAGAAAAGAGAAATAAAATAGGTCATAACTTATTATGATATTGAAATAAATTAAGTCCCCAAGAAGATTACAACCATATTATTATCATACTCAAATTTTGAATTTGTTTGAACCTAAATATAAGGGTGGACTATAGTACTTATGCTACATTTCTCTAGTGATGTCTAGGATGATAATGTTCATCAATTAATTTTTTTGTAAATACACATATAAATTGTACAATAAAGGTTCATCAATTAAAATTTCATTAAATACATAAAAGAAAAAATATATCATGAGCATATTTGGTATATATCACTTGAAAATATTTAGCATGTAACTAGATGTACACTGGATCATGCTATCACTTACTAGATCACAACTAAATGCATCAATATGTGGATATTTTTAATAAAATGAGTACTATAAAACATAGAAAGAGAAAGATCATGCTCAATATACCTAAATGTGTAGATCACCATGTATAATTTTACATAATCAAATCAAGTGAGCCTAATACATGTGTCAACCTAATGCAAGAGCATGGGAAAACTTGGACACACATAAGGTTTGTATTTAGATCTCTAACTCAATTTTTGATGATAAAATATAGATGGAAAAGGTAGTCGCATGTGAAAGAGAGGATCCATATAAAGGCATCAACATTATTTTCAATAAAATCCAATTGAATGAGTAGGCATGGGAATAAAAGAGAATGCAAGAATATCCTCAACAAAGAGAAATGAGGAAGGAGAATGGAACATATAAGTGCTACAAGAACTACTAGAACCTAAGAAAATTTCACTAACATAGAGGAAGTTCTACCTAAAGAAGGTATGTAAAGATGTCCACAAAATACATCAATGATAAAAGGTATATAAGTGAAGTGTTCAAACCCTTGAAAGGAGGTTGGAAAAAGGAAGGAGTAAGGATGGAGAGGAGGGTCAAAGGGGAGAAAACAATTTCAATATGATCTCATAGCTAAAAAACTTGAGAACAATTAAAGGAAATGGACTTGGATAGAGGCTCAATTAGTGTATGCCATGTAGGTGAGGTTGAGGAAAAAAAGTTAAGGAAAAAACGTATTAATCATGCTAAAGTATGAGTGTCTAGGGAAGGATGAGACAATCTTGGTGAAATTTGAATCTGGCATGAAACTACCACTTCATCTCATTTTGTCAAACTAGGATTCATGTACATTATTTCACACCTAAGGAGTTTAAGGTAGGGGCACAATAGGTTGAATAAGGAACATTATATAAAAGGATTGGGTGGATAGACGATATTATATCATGTTACAAGGAAAGAGTTATGCACAAAGACAATATATGGAACCCACACATGAGAAATAAATGAAAATGAGAGAAGAGAAGAGGTGTAATGCCCAACATGATTGCACAAAACCATATAAAATGAGGAGATGACTAATGCCTCAAGAAGATAGTTATCTAAAATTTATAATGGTTATCTAAAACAAACTAGGTGAAGTTAAGAATATTTTTGTAAATTTCATAGTACGTGTTTGTAGGTGTACTTGAATGATCCAAAATTGTGGGTCCTTGTACATGTGTACACAATAACCTAAAAATAGTGAAAACTAACTTCAAATGCACCCATGAAAAGAGTGGCATAATCAATTATAAGTTGAAGATCAATGCACCTTCAAAAATAGCTCTTCTATTTTCAAAATATGTCTTCTTTTGTTGAAATAAGTCTTCTATTATTGAAATATGTCTTCTTTTTTTGAAATAAGTCTTTTTTTGTCAAAACAAGTCTTTTTTTTTGTCAAAATAAGTCTTATTTTATAAAAATAAAGCTTCCTTTGTATTTTAACAAGTTTTCTTAAATTGAAAATCTACAAAAAAAATTATATGGATGGTTTTTGGCCTAACATATTTTGGTCAACCACCTGTCGGTCGAGCAAGTTTTAGTCAAGCATGTTTCAGCTGAAACCCTCGCGGTCCCAAAACATGCTCGACCAAAAGTGGTTTGGTTGAAAATATCTAGTTGGAATCCTACTTGGAAACTAACTCATCTTTTTTCAAAGTTTTATGAAAGAGACAACTTCAACAGAGTATTTCTTCAATCGAAATGATTTTTCTAGAAAAAATAAAACATACCCTTTCATAGAACTCAGAGTGGTGAATCCAAATATGCAATTTTTTTAATCTTTCGATTATTTTTAATTTATTTTATGTTTGAAATAATGCAAGTAGGTTATTTAAGTAAGAAAAGAAACTAATTATAAATTAAAAAATTAGTAAAATATATTAATCATTTTTGAAAAATGTATGGTGCACTAGAGGAGAGAGTCCTCTTGAAAAGGGTATAATATGGTTTTTGAAAATGATTAAAAAATAGACAATGGTTGATATCCAATGAAAACTATAAAATTCTAACAATTTGACTTTAAAATGTTATTACAAGAAATATATACATCAAAATTTGATATATTTTCTATGCACTAGAGATTGAAGTTACCTATTTGGAGAAAAAAAAATCAGGGGAAAAAAAACCTTTTTCCAATTTTTTTCGTGACATCAACTGAACATCACTTTTTTCTAAATTTTTTAGCATTCCAAAATCTATTATTAAATTGATAAAATAATAATGCAAATAATTTTTAAAAAATCTAAAAAATTATAGGAATAAACTTTATCAAGAGTTCTAAATTTCATTAGTTTACATCATTTCAAAATTCAAAATGTAAAGACCACTTTTATGTGGTCGAAGTTCATAATTTTTTTTGTTGTTGGCTAATTCCTTTATAAAGTGTGACAGAGGATTGTACTTTTACCAAGTGAGCTTACTCACTTATTTCTCTTAGATGAGATAAAATTTACTTTAGTGATTTGGCTATGCCTCTCCTATAAGGGTGGGTATCAACATACTCATTTAATCATCCAATCAGTTGTTCAAGCTCTCTTTTGTTGTTTTCAATTTGATTTAAAATATTTTCTTAAGTTCCATGTCGATGCCTACAAATAGAGGGAGGGGTTTCATGTTGTTCTTGTTCAAAAAGGCCTTCATGAGGGGGTGATTGTGAATTATTAATGTTTGCAGGTGGAGATTGATTTCTTGGAAATTAAAACAAAGTTTAATTAAAAAACCTATTTCAATCTACATTATAATTCAAATTCAAAACTAAAACAATAGAAATACATACATATTTGATCTTTTTGACCAATTTAACATATTGGTGGTATCCTCATGAAGAATCACAAGCTAAGAGAGAAAAATATGATCTCCTTTTGGTGTGTGCGAGTTGCAAAGGAAAAAAAATGATAGCTCAAGTTATGGATTTGGAAAAAGTGAGGGTTTTAATTTATTTTTTCTAATGTAATATTTTCATTTAGTGAGTGCCAAATTTGGAACTCACCTAATTTGGAACTCATTAAATGTAGTAGTATGGATTTTTTTTATCAATTTGGCACCATTTTTGTGTTGCAACATTGTGCACACACCAATTACTAGTGATTTTATTGACTAAGTCATTATATGCAAACTCAACTTGAGGAAATTCTAAATCCCATTACTTAGGATTGTCACCAACTAAACATCTTACCAAATTTCCTAAGCTATGGTTAAAAAATTTAGTTTTTCCATCCATTTGAGGATGATATGTAGAGCTAAACTTTAAATCAGTCTCTAGTTTCCTCCAAAGATTCCTCCAAAAATTTCCTACAAACATAGTATCATGATCTAAAATTATACTTCTTGGTAAACCATGTAATCTAACAACCTCTGTAAAGAAATTTTTTTTTGCATCATCCATCTTCCATGCTATAAGGTGAGCCATTTTGGAAAATCTATCAACAACCACAAAAATAAAATCCTTACCTCATTGGGTTCTTGTTAATCGAAGCACAAAATTCATGCTCATATCTTCCCACAATTTCTCTAGTATGGGTAATGGATGATATAGGCCTATATTTTGACTCCCTCCTTTGGCATATTGAAAAAATTGACATCCCTACAAAAAATTTCTGATTTCTACCCTTGTTTTGGCCAAAAATATATTTCACTAAGTTGTGCCATTATTTTATCAGCTCCAAAATTTCCAATTAATCCACTATAATATTTTTCTCTTATCAAATTCTACCTCATTAATCATTGAGGTATGCAAAGTTGTTGTCCTTTGAATAGCAATCCAATAATACATATAAGGTTTCCTATCAACACTAGTAGTCTTCATACATGTTTTCCATGCATCCTTAAAGTCTAAATCATCCTTATAAAACTCTTTCATAGCATCAAATCCAACCACTTCAGCTCTCATTTCAGTCAACAATGTTGCTCTTCTACTCAATGCATCTTCTACATTATTTGAACTCCCACTTCTATGCTTGAGAACAAAAGTATATCCCTATAGGAATTCAACCCACTTCATATGTCTTTGGTTCAATTTGGTTTGATTATTAATGAATTACAAAGCATGGTGATCCATGTAGAGAATAAAATCCTTTGGAAGAAAATAATGATGCCACTTATTTAAAGTTTGCACAATGACATAAAATTCTTGATCATAAATGGAATACCTCTTGGCATTATTAAGCTTCTGACTAAAGTATGTAATAGTTTTTCCCTCTTGACCTAGAACCACTCCTATGGAGCAAGTGTCCCACTTGCATCACAGTACATTGGAAACAACTTTACAAAATTAGGCAATTATAATATTGGTTCTTTAGTCACTTTCTTCTTTAAAATGTCAAAACTTTTATGTGAGGCAACTATCCACTTAAACACTTTATTATCTCCCCTTATAGTTTCAATTATGGGTGCACCTATACCACTAAAATTTGGAATAAATCTATAATAGAAACTTGCTAAAGCATGAAAACTTCTAACATCATGTACAATTCTAGGTGTTGGCCATTCAATGATAGAATGTACATTTTATAGATCCATTTGTAGACCTTTTTGAGAGCTAACATATCCAAAATAAACTAATTTCTCCTTCATAAAACCGCACTTTTTCAAATTTACCAAAAAGCTTTCTTCTTTGAGCCTAGATATTAGACTTATCTAATATGCAACAAATGCTCTTTTCTGCTGCTAAAAATCAAAATATAATCAAGATAAATAATCACAAACATCCATAAAAATGATTATATCACTTCATTCATTAACCTCATAAATGTGTTGGGTACATTTGTTAACCCAAATGACATTACTAACCATTCATACAACCCCTCTTTGGTCTTAAAAGAATTCTTTCATTAATCACCCTCTCTTATCATAATTTGTTGATATCCACTTTTTAAATTAATCTTTGTAAAATATCTAACCTTTCCAAAACAATCCATGAGATCATCCATTCTTGGTAGAGGAAAATGATGCCTTATTTTTATTTTGTTGATGGCTCTTGAGTCTGTGCACATTCTCCATCAACCATCCTTATTTGGTGCTAACACAACTAATACCACACATTGGCTAAGGCTTTCTCTAATCAGTCCTCTTTCCAATAGCTATTTCACTTGCTTATTGAAGTCTTCATTTTCTATAGGTTTCAACCTATAGGCTACCTTGTTGGGTAAACTTTCCCCTAGAATCAAATCAATATTATGAATGATTCTCCTCATAGGTGGTAGTCCTTCTAGAAAATCCTTGGACACAATTTCATCAAACTCTTCAAGCTACTCTTTTACTTGTAAAGGCATGTCACTACTATCCTTTGTGGCATCTACTTATAGCTCCTTGAGAACTACTCCAAAACATAGTTTTTCCTTTTTAATATCTTTCTAAAAAAAATTTCCTATCACTATGAACATGCTTGGACTAATTTCCACCTCTTCTTCCATGGTTGCCAATAGTGTGAGAGTGTGTTTCCTTCAATTTTTCTCAAATTTATAAGTGTTTTCTCTCCCATTATGGATTGAATTCATATCAAACTAACATGGCCTCCCTAATATTATAGGGCATACATCCATGGGTATGATATGACATCACACCTCATCTTCATATGTGCCTATTCAAAAATTCACAAGGCATTGTTGATCAACCAAGAATCGGTGCCCTTTTTTCAACCATGAAACCCTATAAGGGGTAGGGTGAGCTATCCTTTTTAAACCCAACTTTTATACCAGTCCAACTAAAATTAAGTTATTAGAATCATCACTATCTATTATGACTTTGCAACATTTTCCTCCTGATTTACATGTTGTTATAAATATATTTTTTCTTTTAACAGGTTCATCTTATTTCTTGGTTAGCCTCAACAATGTTCTATTCATCATAATTTATTCTCCTCTCTTAGGTTAATTTGGCTCACCAATAGGCCTTTTAGATTCATTATCTCCCTTTGATACATGTGCACTTGCTACCTATGTTCTCTTTTATCATTCTAGTCTATGTTGTGGGAATTCACAAAATCTATGGCCTAGCTATCCATAGTTAAAACATATGACTTGGAAGCCTCTACCTTGGCCTCTTCCATATCCACCTCTACCTCTCATTGGGTATGGTCTTGATATTGTTTCATATTTCTCCTTTTCACTCTTTAAAGAACTAGCCTCCTTGCCATGGCTATAATTTTTTTGTTGTTGCACTTTCCCTTTGTTGAATCCACCTTTACTTTTATTTGTTCCTTTGTTTCTTTCCAATTTCTCTTAACCCTTTAGAGAATACTAATATGCTTCTTCCACATTTCACAACCTTATCATTCTTAGTCCATCTTGGATGTTCAACCTTAATCCATTAACATACCTTGCTACATTTTCATGGTCTAATTCATTATGACTAGACTTAATGGAAATTTTATAAAAGTCCTTTGCATAATCCATCACACTTAACTCCCTTTTTCTTAAATTTTTCCAATTCTTGAGAATCTCAAGTTGATAATCACTAGGAAAAAAATTAGCCTTCCTCTTGCTTACCATTCAATCCCATCTTGTGATCTTATCTCCTTCATTTCTTCTCCTCTCTGTCTGTACATCTTTCTACCAGAGTGCCACATGACCCTTCAACCTTGTTTGAGAAACCTTCACTCTTTTGGGGTCCTCTACCTCATCATACTCAATGTATTCCTCCATTCTGTTATCCAGTCAATTAGTTCATCCAATTCTAAACTTCATAAGAAGATTGGTAACTCTACCCTTTTTCCTTTCCCAATACTGGAAATAGCTCTTATAAGCCTTCTTTCACCTACATTCATATCTCCATTTGTATTGTCACCTTCTTGTCTGGCCATTTTTACTCCTCCTTCATCATCTTCATTGTAACTTTCTTCATGTGCTCTACCTCTTCTCATTCCAACTTCTATTGCATTCACTCTTTCCTACATTCCTATCAAAGCTTCTAACACCTAATCTATTAATCCTATTGCTTCTATAGTTGCAACATCTATCATCCTTCTCCTTGCTGGAATCTTGCTTCTCTAACTCACGTTCTTTACTTTTCCTTCTTATTGCAGTATTCCTAGCTGCAATATCCCTTGCTACAAGGACACACCCATAGTTCACACTCAAAAGGGATTACTCTAACCCCAATCTCAGACCACTATCTTTCTTCCTAGAGTTGTAGTTGTGCTTTGATACCATGTTGATGAAACCCACCCCTTGTAGGAACCCAAAAACTCACTTTAAAATGAGAAAATAGGTAGAAAAGGAAGGTTGTGTTGCTGTAAGAAACCTATTTGATGAAGGGGCATCATTTTTTTGAAATATATATTTTTAATTTTTCCTAACTAAAGCCTCATGAAGGAAAAAATATAGGATATTAAAATTTTGAATTTTGTCATATTTAGAGGTAATAAGTACCTCCTATGAGCTCATTTAATGAGCAACAACATTAAAAAATGGTAAAGGGAGAAGTTGAGCAAGAGATTTTGAAGTCAAAAATAGGTAGGTGGAGGAATTAATGCAAGCATTTCAATGTCATAGCTATTTAGGTGGGATTTTTAAAGTTTTCTGGGGGAAGCTTCTAGATTTTGGCAGTTGGGGAAGAGAAGAATAGAATAGTAGAAAACTAGAAGACAAAATAGAGGGAAAGAGGAAAAAAAAACAATAAAAATAGAGGAGAATAGAATAAGTTAGCGAGAATATCAGAGAATAAGTGACATTATAGTAATCCTACATGTTATTTATGGGGGTTGAACCTCAGAAACTTGGTTGTTCCAAATGTGTTTGTAGAAGTTGATTTAATGATGGAACTAGCAAGGCACTATGACCCTACTAGATGGACAATCAAGAGTGAGAATGGTGATATAATTTTGAAGGTGACTAAGGATAAAATGTTGGATATATTTGGGTTAAATCACAATTATACTACAAAGTTCAGACGTGTTGACTTGTATGTCGAATATGAAAGGAGAAAATTTGCATTCAAAGAAGTAATGGTTTTGTGACACAGAAGGAGTAGGAAAAAAATTATTGCTCAGGGTGTTGAGCCTTTTGAGTGTGAATAATTGGATGATTATTTCAAAAACACTTACTATTGTTAAAATCAAGTTCTAGAAATCAAAATTCTTAGGTGCCCAAAGGATATAGTAGGCTCTACAACAACACATAATTGGGTAGACTTGTTTCTAGATTTTGTATATACTTTGATCAGGGTCTATGGAGCTAAGGTGGCACCCCATTGCTTACCCTTATATGTCTTAGATAGATTGTCTTTCATGGAACTCATGTGGAAAATTGATGTTATGGATTATGAAATGTTTAGAAAGGACAAAAAGGGATTTTTATTACATCCACAATGTACTTTTGCTTATTTCAAGATCACTGGCCCTGAGGGGTATGAAAAATTGGGCATTATGGTGAATAATCTTAGAATACCTATTGATGAGGTTAGATTTTTTGATCCAGAGGGATTTGTGATGGGAAGAAGGAGATAAAAGAACTTAAGCATCATACATCATCAATTTTTATATAGAGATGATGTACTAATAAATTTGACAAATGATGAGGTTGTCATGGTTAGGAAAAAGTAATGGAAAACTATGAAAAACCTTGAGGAAATTATTATGAAAAGGAATTCCTTCTACATCTTTCCATACAATGTAATTTCAAACCCCTTTGAGAAGTCCTTTACTACGATAAGGGACTATCAGTCTGGTGAGTTTAAGGTAAAGGTAAAGGAGGCTATAGACAAATCCCAAGTCCTATTAGAGAAATAATTACAACAACAAGCTATGGATATCCCATAATAGCCTAAAGATGTTCAGAAGGTCAGGGAAGAATAAGTGGTAGAACATGTGTTAGGAAATGAGGAGGTTGAGCAAAAATTCCCCCCCCTCATATTGAAGAAACTCATAGTTCATATGTTCCTCCTAATAGGATTGTCAAGTGGCAGTATAATAGAGAACATGATGATGATCCCAGAATTAGGGAGTGTGATGGGTTTTTGGCTGATGATAAATTTGTGCAAACTAAAGAATTTTAGGAGTTTATGATGGGTATGTGCAGGATCATCATGGAAAAAATAGGCCCTTAAGTGGCAAAAAATTCAAAAAAATCAGAGTTAGGCAACTTTACGTAAAAAATTGAAAAAGTTGTGTATTTTATTTAAAAAATATGTAAAAATAAAATCTATAGAAAATTGAATGTAGTTTCTAAACTACTAGGTTTGTTTAAAAAAAAATCCATTTGGTGAAAATTTGAAATTTCAATGTAGTAGAACTTAAATTTCAGGGAAAAAATAAGAAGTAGCTGTCTGTCTGACCACCCTAACCACAATAAAATGATAATATTTTTTTATAAAATTTTAGATATAAGTATAGGACTCATGTCCCAATGTCATGCATATTGTTTCATAATTTTTTTCCAAGTAAATAATTAATTATGAATTTTTTATTACAACTTTTAAAAAATATAAAAAAACTTGTATGTTTGACCACCTTAACTTTGTCAAAACTTCATGAAATTCATTTTTTCTTTTTTAATCGTATAGTATGCGAAGCATAGAACGTGACACATGTTTTAGATTCAAATAATGTGATACCGTTTGAAAGCTATAGATTTTTTTCAATTAACCTATTAATCAAGAGTTTAATCGTAATTCACATAGAAAATGAATAATAATTACTTATTAAATTCAAAGTAAAGCATAATTTATATTTGTGGAAAGTTGAGAATCTCCTTTAGAAACCCTTTTCATTTAATCAATTTTGGGTAAAAAAAAATTCATCAACCACATACCCATCATATTGCCACTTTTTGGCCCATCATGATCCTGCAGATACCCTAGTTCAATAGTGGAGTAAGAAAATAAAAGAGAGACTTGAATCAACCTGAATCAATGTTGAACCTTCTCATCAAGAGGAAGCTAAGAAAGTAGAGGAAGAGAATATTAGGGATGAAATTGTAGATATTACTCCCACTAAAGCTCGAAGAATTGTTAAAGATAGTGGAATCATGTTGTTACCAGGATGCACTATCACTATTGCCATAGTGTATGATGTAGTTAGGAGAGATCCTCAAGTTTTGATATCTAAAGATCAATTTGAGAATAAAGTATTTGGTTCTGGATATAGTCCAAAGTTGCATTCCCTTGAAATTTGGTCTATGACACCTAATACTAGTAAACATGAGGTTGCTAGGCCTATTGAAGAAGTTATTGGTTCACTAGTGGTCAAGAGAGCTACTCCAATCCAGGAAACGGAGTTGACCACACATGTTGGAGTGCTTAGTGTGGACTCTACACATATTTCTCTAAAAAATAATGAATCCTCGGTGAAGGAATATAATAAGGCCTTGAATGAGCTAAATCAAATGAGAGATAGTATTCAAGATACTTAGAAAAAAAGGACTCAACCTTCTTCTTCTTCATATAATATGTCCACACAAGATAGGGAAACTTTGGCCCTCATAATTGATGATTTGAAAGAAATGTTAACTGTTGAGAAGGAAAATGTTAGGCAGGCCAAACTGGAAATAATTAGGGTGGCCAATGAAATTTTTGAGGATGTGTTGAAGCACAGGGTGACCAAGTTGGTCCACAGGGCTAATGATGTATGGGCCATGTATAAGAAAATTCATGAGGCAAATACAAACTATCTACAAGTATAGGAGGCCTTTAGGAATGTATGGAACAACTAGATTGCTAGGGTAAGTGCTTTGAAAGAAATGATTCCAAAAATGAATGAGGATCCCAAGGCACCCACAAATATTCCTGACATCTTGAAAAACATTGACACAATAAATGAGATAACTACGTTCAATGGAAAGTTGGGTATACAGCTCCAAAGTAAGTTGAAAATATTCAAGGAGATGGAGGATCGTGGTATGCCTAAAATATTGGATTCTAAAGGTGAATTGAATCCGTTTAACACTTGGAAGACATATTTGGGAGGATTGCTTGAAGTAGCTAAGATGACTTTGTCTATCACCGATTATATCTTGCTCAATTCAAACATTGATACAATAGTGGAAATTGAATAAAAAATGGGTTTATTTGTTAAGGAAGCCAGGATTTTAATTGATTAAAGGTATTCCTAGTATATTATTTAGGTGCATGATTTATTGAATATTAAATGGCCCATTGAAGAAGAATATAACATTTGGTTGGAGAAATACATAGAGTGAATAAGGAGAATAATGGATAGGAGAAGAATAATGCATAGCTTGAATATAATACATATTAGGCTTTTGATACAACATGGTAAAATATTATTCTCTCCTTAAAATCAAGTGATTAGAACGTGGTGTTAATTTGGACTATCAATTTTTTTTCCTTTTTTTGCTTTTCTTGCCTTGCTTCGTAAGTTTTTCTTTGTTGGTTCTCCCACGGTTGGAATTTCGAGCACATGGAGAATATTTTGAAGCTGTTGTAACAAACTAATGATGTTTTTTGAGGTGGGATCTATTCTTCATGAAGAGTTGAGGTTAATTCTTCCTCATGTTTATTTGCTCCACCTAAAGACTCAATTGTAACTAAAAATGGAATATTGTTGCAATCGGTCCAATAGGATTATGACATGTGTGCTATCTGGTTTGAAGCTTGTTTGCTCCTTCATCCCTATAAGAAGGAATTTAGGACCAGTAGCACAAAGAGTAAATTTTTTTGAGTTAATACTGTTAAGTTTGTCAAGACAATACGAAGCAAGTTTTAAAGTCTTTATTTTAAGTTTCTTTTAGAGTTCATACTTATGGATGTAAGACTGATAATGATATAGCATTTTATAATACAGAGTAACATCAGTTTCATGGTTATTATCTCTCCTTGTATGTATGTTATGAGTTATGATTGAAAGTAATCAAGGATTTATTTCATTTTTCTCTATCATTATCTAATTAATGTTCAATTTCATGTTTTCTTATTGATTCAATGAATTGATGTAAGTGCTTATATGAGATTGATAACTTATAAATACTATGTGCTAGGATATTTGTAAGAAGTAATAGTCCTAAAAATCACAGAGGAATTTTGTAATACAATATTTCTTGGGGTTATAGGTGCTATTGTTTGAATTGTTATCAAGTTATGTAGAATGGTATTAACTTTGTGCTTGGGATAAAGACACTTGCTCATGTAGGGTATTTGTGTTACATTTATAGTGTGGATTCATTAACTACTCAATATTTTAATCATAAAATCTCAAGGAGATATTGTTGTTGATTTTTTTTATCTACTCTCTCATATTCGATACATATAACATTGATATAATAAGCTTCCAAATTATTTGATGTATATTATTGAGTGGTATCATGAGAGATATATGTTATTGACAATGTATTTGATTGAAATTATGAAAAGTATTTAGGTATACATTGTGCGATCACCCTCCCAGGTTTTACAGAGCCCAAAGAGTAGGAATACAAGTTTAGAAACCTCTATTCATTCGTTGTCCAATCCATTTAGAATTACTAATAATTGGAGATGGCTCAATCCATAGGTATTTATGGAGATCAATTTGGTTCTTAAAAAATAACCAACAAATTGGTGACTCTGTTGGGGACTAGCTAAGTCCAAAGTCTCTAAGTTCAAATTAGGTAGAGTCAGAGTTAGTTGTTTGTTGGGAATATTCCAAGTACTATTTAAGGAATACTCAATTCTAAATCTTTTGCATTAGTCCCATCATACTCGGTCTTATGCCTTAGGTGCTATTTCATTCTACCATTTTTGCTTCCCAGTATTATGGGTGGCAACTCTGAGTTCTCTAGTACCAGTGTGAAGGTTAGTTCTAAAAAGGAAAAACAAGAAATATTTTTTAGTACTTGACATTATGAGGAAGACGAGAAGTTATGTGAAGAAGCATCCTAAGCAGAAGGTAGAATCTAAATCTATAAAGGAAAAACAACTTGAATGGGTCAGGAAACATTTTAAATCAAGTAAGTTTGTTGATTCACATCTTGATGTATCTCTTACTTTTCATGTCGATATAAGTAGTGCTAGTGTCCATGAAGAAGTACATAATGTTCAAGAGTTTAACGTAGACCAAGGAAGCTTTCCAATTGAACAAGTCTTTGATAATGAGTTAAATATTTTAAGAGAGGAAGATAAGTGGGAGTTTTGGGAAAAGAATAAGAAGTTCTCTGAGTCTTCAACCCCTGGAATTGGTTCCATTTTCAATGGAAATTTTTTTAAGCCATGAGGTAAATCCCTTGATGATCCAATCCACTTTTGTCTTGAAGAGGACCCTGCTAACCAACCTTATTTCACTCCTAACCTGAGTGAACATGGGGATAACTTGGAAAATGAGGAATATATAGATAATTATATGAAATCCATTGAAGAAGAGGAGTTAAGATTCCAAGAACAAGAAGAAAAGAGAATAAAAGAATTGAAAGAGAAGGAAGATAGGATTAGAGATGAGCAATTTGAGAGAGATGCTAGAAGGAAAAAATTGGAAAAAATGAGAGAAGAGGCTGCGAGGCATAGAACCTTTGAAGAAAGCCTTGCTAAATTCACCTCTAAGATGACTATAGAGTAGCAATCTCAATGGGAGCTTCAACGACTAATACTTATACAACGTCTCTCTCAACCACTAGAGCCTCAAACCCTCTTGTCAATACTAAGAAAATGCCATTTGTGGATCATGGGAAGAGACCTATTGACCAACCCAAGAAAACTACGTTCAAGACCAATGATAAAACCAATACTTCATCTACCAAAATTCCCACAAATAAGGCTAAAGTTGATCCAACCCTATCTGTTATACCTCTAGATCCTAAGATATTAAGGTTGCAGTTGGAAAGTGAAAAGTTGTGAGAAGATTTGAAAAAAGTTGAAATAATAGCTTGTAATGCAAAAATGGCTAGGAAGATTGCATTCCTTTAAATGACCACCCATATTATAGATGCCTCAAGCTGATAGTGAGTTGCAAAAGAAGAAATATGATGGACATAGTCCTAGGAGAAGTGGTGGTGGAGATCAAGGAGGTGGTGGTGGAGGAAAAAAGAAGAATGATAAGTCTTATTTTGAAGATGATGAGGGAAGTAAGAAAGGGGTAGGTGATGGTGAAAGTGGAAAGGAAAAAGATGGTATCCACTCTAACATCCAAAGGGATGATGAGCATAAAGATGATCCTTAAGATCGACATACTAGGAGGCCACTCTAAGTAGATAGATACAAACAATTGTGTTTCATTGGAATAACCAACTATCCTAACCCATTCCCTAAATATTTTAGGCTTGCTCTAGTGAAATTCTCTGGAAATAATGCTTTAAGTGGTGAAGACCATCTCAAAGCATTCGCTAATGTTATGGATGATTTTGAGGTGGAGGCAGAAGATTTCATGATGAAGTTGTTCATGTAGTCTCTTGTTGTAGATGCAAGAGAATGGTACATGAGTTTACCTACCGAGAGCATTGGCTCTTGGGAGGAGTTCAAAAGGGTGTTTAGAGAACAATATGGTGACAAGACTAATTCAAGTTTTTTGTTGAATCAATTCAATAATATTGTAAAAGGATCTAATGAATCTATTGTTGAGTTTAATAAAGGTTCCAAAAGGATAGAAAAAGGTTGCCTCCTCATCTACACTTAAATGATAATGTATGTTTGGTAAATTACTGCAATGCTTTTGATGCAAAAATGAGTTACTATTTTTCTAGATAAGTGTCCCCAATCTTTAAGTGAAGCTTTTAAGATCATAGAACATATTGAAAATATCAGCAAAAAAACTGGTAAAGTTGGCAGAAGAGATGATCCGAAACTTTTCAAAATTTCAAAAATGGAAGAAAAGAGTTTAGGCACTAAAGGGGGAACAATTGAGGGCAAGCTTGATAGTTTTATGAAAATGATCAATGAAAAAATTGTAAGGCAAGAGAAGGCCCAACCAAAAAATTACCAAATGAATGAAAGACCCCCTAGATTACAAGATTTCCCCTACAATACCAATTAGTATAATGGGAAGCATATCTTAAACAATTAGAGGAATACCAAAAAAAAAGTTCCTCCATACGCTCTGCAAAAGAATTCAAGAAATTTTGTAGAAGATACTCCTTGGTGTATGACTTGACAAATGCCACATTCGTCGCAACAATGTGTAGTAGCACAAATGGTGGAAGCAGAAGATGGCATACCTGAGGAGTATGATCAACAATATCAAGAGGAGGATGATGTACTTATGATTATGGGTGATTCTAATATTGCTTGTAGTGAATGCTCTTCTAATGAAGATTCTTATGAAGTGGATGTCGACAATCAAAGGAAAATTTCCAATGCATATCATCAACAAGTTTTTTCTGATGAGGATGACACTTGTAATGATGAGGCTTACAATTTGGAGGAGATTGAGGATGGTGTTTCATTAAAAAGACGCTCTGTAGGGGAGATTACAAAATATACAGCAGTTTTAGTTGCTCAAGCTAGGAGTTCTTATCATTTGAGGAATAGAATTGTTGGACGTGAACAATGTAATCTTGTCAATATATTCATTAAGAAATAAAATGCGAAGGGAAAAGAATATGAACATGATGAAAAATAGAAGTTGTCAAAGATAAAGAAGGCAAGGGAGATAAAATTTTGTCCAAGAGAATAGGAAAGTCAAAAGCTACTCCTGGACACAAATTTTCTACAAAAAAATCAAAGACACATAAGAAAGTCCCTAAAGCCATGAGGAAGGATACTAAACACAAGGATGAAGCAACTAGAAATCAACAGAAAGAAAATAGCAATGAACAAGGTATGCCTTAAACTAAATTTCCCAAGTATACTCCTATTGATATGTTTCAATTACATAGCCAAGTTAAAGTGTCTGCACCTTTTCTTGAAATGATGAGGATAGAGGAACATAAAAAAAGGCAGTGGCCCTTATCAATGATGTTGCTATAGCCATTAATGATTTAGTAGAACCCACTCCATTCAAACTGAGTGAAAAGGAAAAGAAAGGTAAAGAGGTTGAAGGAGTAATTACTAAGATTCCCCATATTTTCCTTGGAAATTTTGTGAGCAATTATCCAGATAAGATAGATCCTTTTTTTTCTTACCTTGGTAGTTGGGGGAAATTTCATAAAGAATTGTATTATTGACTCTACCACCTCAAATAATATCATGCTACTTAAAATAATGGATGCATTAGGGTTAAAGGTTGATAGCACTCATGGAAAGTGTTATGCCATCAATGCCAGGAAAGTCCCTATGGTAGGTGCAATAAATAGGGAAAACTTTAAGAAATAGCCCCCCTCGGCGAAGGTGTAAAATCTTGGTGAATCTTGTATACTTCCCTAAAAAAATATTAATTTTAGTGGCAATTTGTTTCATTTTTCATGAAAAAAATAATGTCCATTGGTGAATCTTTTCCAATCACTAGAAATCCATGGAAAATCCTGGCGAAATGCAATTTTTTTAAAATCACTAAAAAATTTCCATTGGTGATTAAAATCTATTTTCAAACCAATAAAATATTTCAATTGCTGAATTAAACCTATTTTCAAATGAGAAAAAAATAAAAATTGGTGATTAAATTGGTTTTTCAAACTAAAAAATAAAATTCATTGGCGAATTAAACCTATTTTCAAATGATTAAGAAAAAAACATTGGAAAAATTAAACATAATATCAAACCAGTAAAAAAATGCAGTGGCAAAGTGTCTATGCAAATTCACCAGTGTCATCTTTGTAGTTGGTGGGTCAGAGGTTTTGAAAACTCTAAAACTTCAGACTTTGGTTCTAAGGTTCCAAGTTTCAGCGACCATGCAACATTATGGACCATGATCGTTCGATGAATTTTTATGGATGTTTGTAGTTGCATTCTGGAAGTATATCTCTCAAGCACTAGATTTGTGAGCTGAAACCTCTAGAATTACACTAGAACCATTATATTTTCATAAATCAATGGTGAGATTTTATTTATTATTTAGATTTTTCAGTCATCATGCTCTTGTTTAGTGTTTATTGTTTAGTATTTCCTAAGTCATACCAAAATATTTTATGACAAAGCCTTAAATCTTAACTCTTTAATCCTGAGGGTCTAGTCTCATCAACCTAGGGATGTCCCCATTTTATATTATGCACGTGCATAAACATTATTTTAAAAGAAGGACTCTAGCTCACACTCACAAAAGCATATGAATATCACAGTGAAACTTTCCTGGGAATTGGACATTCTGACAGGTGACTAATATCTTTCTGTGGACGTTCATTTACTTGTCAAACTAGGGGACGCAGACTTTAAATGGCACAGCAAAGTATATGCACTAGGAATTTGTTTTAGTCAAATCTTAGCAAAAATACATACTGGAAAGAAATTCTATCTAAGCTACAGAATGGTAATGCAGAATTCTTTAACTCAACTATGCTTGATTAAAACAGAAACTGTAACAGCTACGACTGAAGCACAAACCATGAACTGGCCTTATGCTGCAGGAACAGTCACAGGGATGGACTCTCTATGCTGCAGGAGCAGTGTAAGACTGAGTTTGCATAAAAACTTCAAAAGATGAAAGCTAACTGGATATCAGCAGAAAAGAACATCTAACTAATTAACTACAAATACTTACTAAGTGGGCCCCCTTAGCAAGCATCTACTGATTACACAGATGCTGAACTCAGAACTTCATCGATCTTTATTCATGAAAATAGAATGAAATACATTGTCTTGTTGGTGTGAAAACTAACAACAAACTGCTTCTGGTCAAACAGATTCTGTCTTTCATTATCATACTGATTCTTACATGATCTCTGCTACTCTGTTTCTATCTTACCTAAAAATCATCTATTACTCATTCTATTTCTCTTCTATCACTACCTCGCGCAGGAGGAGTATCTTATTTTTAAATTAGAAGAACAACTAACTAACCAACTTCATCAAAGAAAGACGTGGAAGTAAAGTATATCCCTGAATCAAGGAACAAACTTCATAAATGAATTTATGTGTTCAACCCGATTCAGAGAGAATCTAGTGCTCCACTCTCTCCGATTGACTTTTCATTAAAAATCTTTCCAAATCGGTTTCGGTCAAAGAGTCTTTGGCGGAGCTTCCTCAAAGTCGTCAGGAAATGGGCTTTGTTGCAAGGCGAGATCGGCTGCTGGCTTCGATCATTCTTCAACAACCTGCGAAATAAAAGGTAATAGATGCGAAAGAAAAGGCGTATGGTACATACACGATATCTATTCATTAATCACACATTTTAAATCTACTTCATCATTCAAAAACTGTATACGATATACCAACCATTTTAGGGAGTCAACAGGGCAATAAATGCAATCAAGTCAACACAATAGGCTGCAGGAATATAAAAGTGTCTTGCTACAGGATATCCCCATAAAAGGTTTCATCAAAGTTTAAACGCCATGAAATAACAAAAATGAAATCATTTAAAAGTTTATCATATCATCAAATTATGAGCATATTTTAGGCTCATCACTGCCCCCTACTTAGCCCAATGCTGGTCCTCCAGCATTAACTTTCCTGGTGATTTCTCTGAAGTCAGTAGTGGCTGCATGACTCTGGAATGGATGTCCAAACCTATAATAGAATCCTCTGAAATCCTGACACCTTTCATATCTTCGGTCTTCTAATTCACTGTTAAGATTTGTAGCCTGATGAGAATACATGGGCCACATTAGCACAAGGGGTCTGAATGTTAGTGGCATCCACAATTCAAATCTTATTTGGAGTCCCAATTGAATATATCTGCTAGTTCGTTTGAGTGCAGCTGTAAAGTTGAGGGGACCATGTGGTTCTGACTTTCTTAACCCAATAGTCAATTTTTCCCATCTTTTCTCAGTTCTGGTATATGCTAATCTTCAAAATGAATATTGTTGTGCCTGGAATTCATCATATACTTGCTTTCTGATGTCAAATATTTTTGCTCTAGCTGAAACATTATTAATACCATATGTCAATGCAAACCAATCTTTCAGCATTGCATGTGGGTTTGAACTTTGAGAGCGTAATGGAACAGGCTAGGTTTTCTCAATTTCCTCATACGTTTCCCACTGTCTGCCATAATTCACCTCATTTGTTTCCCATGACATGAATGCTCTCAAATGAATATCACTAATGTATGGAAGAGGATTCCATTCTGTTTCAAGGGGTATTAAAAAGTCATGCAAATAAAATTCACACAGAGAATTCCTTAACCAGTTAGGGGCTGCTTGATATGCTTCATAAAATTCTTTGGCAGAATGAATTATGGGGTCTTGGTTTCTGGAAATTCTCATCAATTGAAACCATAAAAATTGTTCTTTGAGGCACAGAGCATAAACTCTGGGTGGCGGTCTGCATTCCATAATTTGACCGGTTACCTTTAGCATTTCATCCATTTTTGCTTTCAATTCAGCAATTTCCTGTTTCTAATTTTCAATTTTCTTTTTCAATTTCTTCTTTTCTATTTGCCACAGACTTTGTTGCATATCAGTCTGGGCAATGTGTCGAAAAGTCACAGTTTGCAGTGTAACTGTTTCCCAATTATTTTTAACAAATTCTAGAAATTCAATTAAAAAGGTCCTCCTATTCACAACAATGGCTTTACACATTGCAGGATGAAATATAACTTCATTAGGCACATTTAGTTGTTCAGCCTATTCTTGTTCTTGCTGCAGGATAAATTCTTCTTGTTGCTGTGGTGAAGAAGTCTGAGCTTCCTTCGAGAATTGCATAGCAGCATTAACCAGATCATCAAGACTTGGCAACTCATGCCCATTATGCCTTGCTTCTTTTGTCTCTACTTGTTCCTCTTCAGGAATGACCGAACTCTGAGCAACATTCTCAGATTCAACAGATCCTTCTGAAATTACAATCACCTCAGGTTGCGGTGAAACAGGGGAGGCCCTAAATTGTTTCCTTGTGGAAACCCTTCTTGGTATTGATGTGGCTGCAGGGGGTGTTCCGGTAGCTTTTCTTTTTCTTGTTTGTTCAGGGGGCTCTGCCCTACCAGAGGATGATGGTGAACTGGTAATATCAACAGCTGTTGCTGTAGGAGAATCTGCTGCAGGGGAAGGTGCTACAGGAGAGGAGCATTGCCTTTTCTGAGAACGAGGGTCAGATTCTGGGGACCCTTCTGCCTTTGATTTTCCTTTCTCCCTCCTAGCGGCAGACCTAGTTTGTACCCTAGCAGAGGATTTAGCTATGACAGCTACAGGATCGGGTGCTACAGGAGTAGATGACCCTTGCTCTGTTCCACTAGTAGATGTAATTTCTTTCTTCTTTCTTTGAGGTCGTGGGGTAATTACCCTAGGGGGTTGTGGAGGTTGTAAACTCTTTTGGGCAACAAATTGTTGCCAGGAGAGAGGTGAAACGTCTCTCAAAGAGCTCTCAATAAGCAATTTAATAAGGTCATGATGAGTGACAGAGTTATCTTTCCCCTGTTGAGTTCCATGGGCACTTTGCTCTAAAAACTTTAACAAGAAATTCAGAACATTCACAGCCAACCCATGCCTTATATGGCTTAATAATTTAAAATGATGCGAATGCAGATAAGAAAAATGGCCTTCACAAGTTAAATACCTCATTATATAAGTGGCATACTCTGAATATGGAAGAAGTAGTGACACTCGCTTGCATCCTTGCTTGGAGATGTCCAGCGGTCCATCAGCAGGCATCGAAAATTCAGCCCTTGCAGCTGCAGCATCTGAAGAAAAGTTTTCTCCAACGGCTAGGATCCCGGTTACCTCAGCAATTCTATCTTCGGTTGCAACAACTGTTAGACCCCATACGGTGGCTTCCCCTTTAGAAAGTGTTCTCAAAAATTCTGTCGCAACCTCCTCATCAAAATCATTTAAACTCAGAAAATAATTTAACCATCCACAGAGGCTAAATGCTTGGGTTGTCTGCGGGTTTTGCAACAATAATTCATGAGCTACAGGCTCATGTCTTACCAACTGACCACCCATGTCTGCAGTTTTTCTAGCTGAACTCAATTTCTTGCTGAAGATTCAAATTCTTTATTTCCTTTTATGCTCTGGTTTTTCTCCGTCAGGCCGCCACATTTCTTTCTTTTTTCCAAAAATGAACTTTCTTAAACAAGCAATCTTAATCGTAGTTTGCAAGAAAAAGATGCATTAAAGAAGGTCATACAATCACGTTTGGAAAGTACCAGAAATATATTAAAGAAAGATTATTTTGCAGTTATGGCAGCGGCGAAAAGACAGGCTTCAAACGATGAATTACCCCGCCCCCTACTTCAAAGATGACATGTGTCCTCACATGTACTAAAAAATAGGTAGAGATTCGGGTGATAATGACCGGTACATGCATAGCAGTAATTGAATGGAATGAAATAAATCAAATATGCGATATGAAAAGATATGGTGTACCTTTAGTAATTGCATGTACGTGTGAAGAAAGATGACGGCGCTGCATGAATTGACAAGTTGGAAAGATATCTGAATTAAGGTTGATGTAGATGGATGAAGTGGACAGGTGACGTGGGCAGATGAAATGTACGAATGAAATGGATGGATGGAATGGATGGATGGAAGATAAAGAAATGAGGTGGGGGCGATAAATTTAAATGGAGAAAAGGGGTTTTCTTAAAAAGAAAACCTTTATTATGGGCATGCTTTTTGAAAATTAGAGGAACGCTGTAGGAGAAAGGCCAGAGCCTTCGGCTACAGGAAGAGTAGCAGGAGGAACCTGAATAAACTGCTTCATGAAGTCTTCCTTGGAAACTGGCTTATGGTACAGTCGGAGTCGGTGGCCATTGACGAGCAATTTGAAATGGACTGGATCAATTGTGACCAGCTGCACAGCTCCGTTGTCAAACACATTTTCAACCTCATAGGGGCCAAGCCAGCGTGTTGTGAGTTTACCCTGGCTTTCTTGGTACCTAGAATCATATAACAAAGCCCAATCTCCAGCAAAAAATTTTCTTGTTTTGATGTGTTGATCATGCCATCTCTTTCTCTGCTGTTGGATTACTTTTGTATGCTGCAGGGTGGCTTTTCTCATTTTGTCCAAAGCATTTAGCTGCAGGAGACGGTCCTTCTGTGCTTCGGATAAGTCCATGTTGAGTTCAAGAGCTGTCCTCAAAGTTTTATGTTCAAATTCAATGGGTAACATAGCTGTTTTCCCATAGAGCAGCTCAAAAGGTGTAAACCCAGTTGTTGTTTTCCATGTAGTTCTGTAAGCCCAAA
>VDFB02056765.1:0-21966 GCA_007258455.2 Sequoia sempervirens
GTCAAACCTTTACCTAGCACAAGTATTAGTAGATCCAATCCACATGTTGGTCATGTTCCTTATCCATGTTGGTCTTGGTATTTTATTTATCATGCAAGTTTAAATTGTAAGGATTAAATTATATGTTGTGATTAAGTATTTAATTAATATGGAGATTTTATTATAAATTAATTAATTTAATTTAAGTTATATTATAAAGTAATTTTAATTATTAAATTAATTGGGAATTAAAATAAATAAGTTATTTAATTGTAAATTGGATTAAATAAATTGTTTTTAATTTAAATGCATATTTGGGAAAAGATCTTAGAAATATCTTGGTTTGTTAAAGAAGAGATATTTGTTGTGTGAACTGGAAGTTAGAAGGATTTGTTTTCTTATTGTCTTAAAATTGATTTATGGAGAGATTGATTGAAATTGGTGAGAAAAGAGGAAGTTGTTTTCACAGGAAAAGAAAGATAGAGGTTTTTGGGAAATAAAAGAATTATTTTGTGGTTTGAAGAAATTGTAGATCTTAGAAGCTTTCTGATAATTCTAGGAATCTAGTTTGTTATATTCTTGGTTGTGGATTGTTTCTGTTCTCTAGGAAGTGGCAATTCTTCTGGAGGAAGCTTTGGCAATCTTGGCAAATTGAAGATTACAGAGAAGCTCGACATCAATCCTCGAGGCAACAATTCTTCTGGAATAGGTTCCTTAATTGTTTTTGTGAATTTTGTTTTGAAAGAGTTATTTAATTATTGTAATGCAAATTGGAAAAGATTAGAAGAGGTTTTCATTATTGTAGAAGCTTTTGTTTTTAAAAGATTGTCATGAAAATTGAACCTCTGTAGAAAACAATTTAGACCCTCTGTGTAAATTGATCATTTGAAATAGATTGATACCAAAGGAAATTATAGATCTCTGTAGAAAATCATCATTTTGTTTTGGTTTCCCCAATTCCTTTTAATTTTATGGGAAAATGAAGATTCTTCTATGAAAATTAATTGCCCATCTTGAACATATGCTTGGATAAATTTATATAATATATATACATATATATTGAAATATATATGCACATATACATATATATTATATATAAATATTTCATTTTATTTAAGGCATTGTAGTTTCCTGTAGGAAATTTTTATTTTGAATAAAATTTTGAAATCGTCGTATGGTGAATTTATTGTTGTGAAATGTAAAAAAAATAAAATTGTAGTTTTTGTTTGGCCGGGGATGAAATCCCAACCGCACCCACACCCAGGGGTGTGCTGCTATGAGCAGCGCTCCCCACATATGTGTGGGGGAAGTGGTGCCCACAGGCAACGCAACCTCCCTGTGCAGGGAGTGACGTAGCCAGGGTTGCGTCCCTATGTGCGCCAGTGTATACAAGTTTTATTTATTTGAAGTTTGGTTTTGTTAATATATATATTTATATATAATATATGTATTATAAAATTATTATACATGTATTTTAATATATGTTGTTAATTATGTTAAATTACAATTGGATTTAAATATATATATTTTATAATGTATTTCTTTAAAAGATACATTAATGCATGAGGAAATGATTTTTATGAGTAAATGGATTTTGTTTTAAATAAATGAGTTTCTTTTATGGTATAGTTGATTTTATAATTAAATAATATATATTTATGTGTATATATATAATTATATTTAATTGTATATATACATATTAAATATATTTGTTTAAAGTTTGTTTATTACAATATATATATGCAAGCACGATTAGTTAATTAGAAATGATTAATTAGTTTAATTGTGAAATTGGGTTAGATATTATGCGTGGTTGTGAAACTGTAGTTAAACTTTTGATATAATTTTGTTGTGGATTATTAATGGGAATTGTGTTTTGAATAATGTATTTTAGTGTGAGATATTGTTCTATTGGATTTAGGAAATCCGAATAGTAGTGCTTTTAATTACATGAGATTGTTTATTTTAATTTCTAGTATTTTTGTAATTAGGTACTGTGGGGAATATTTGTTGTAGAGAAAATATAAGTCTTCCAGATTATAATTGTGAAAGGGTTGTCATTTATGTTATTTGCCTTGAGATTTCCTTAGGTAGTGCATGTAGTTGGATTCAGTATTGGGCATCCGTAGGGATGTGTTACCTCTTGAGATGTGATGATTACTTGTTATCAATTTTAGTGCATTGTCTACCCTTGGGTTGTAGTATGAGTTATTGTGTTGTCTATAGGGGAGTGGCTTTCAACGAGGGTCAGGACACAAAGTGGTCCCAGGACAACTCGTGTGGAAGTTAGTGTAATCAGTGGAAATTAAATAACCTACATTAGGGGAATGGGTAGTTAACATATTTAACTTGATAATTAGCCTTGCGCATTGGCTCAAGGGCTTGTGTTAGACTTGAGATGAGTGAGAAAGGCTTGGAATGGAAAGACCATTATCTTGTCTTCTCGAAGATAATTGATTCTTGGTGTGTGCATGTGTGGGGTAGGAGTTCATTAAGGAGTTACTAGGATAACTTAGATGGGGAATGAGAGACCTAGGAAAGATCTCCCTTAGGATAACCAATGCAACCTTTGTGATGGCTTTTATACCTTTATGACAACGATCCAATTGTATTGTACAATAAGTTGCTTAATTGATTTTGTGATTCTGGAAGCAATGTAACCCTATGTTTTGTATTTACTAGTACTATGTAGTTTTGTACCTTGCCTGTGCCTAGAGGTAGTAGGTTAGTCTTGGTTACCTGTTACTATCTCCTAGTACGGGGGTTGGTCCTACGGGTACCACATGGTTGGGTGGCGTGCACCTTACATTGTTGGGTTTCTCTTCATGTTCGTGATGGCAGGATCTTCTAGTTCGAGGAGCTCGTGTGTTTCTATGGATTTGTACTTCTCTTATATTCATTGTAATAGTGGACACTATTTATTGTATTCCTTATTTGTAATTCAAGGAGGATTCTTTATGTTGTAATGGTAACATTATGTATGATCTATTCATCGTTGGATTAAATGGTATATATTGTTTATATGGTGTTGTATCTGTGGAAATATGTTCATTACTTTTCTTTGTGTTAGATTTATTATGAAATGGTGAATGCTTTGTTGTATGTTGTTATCATGAGTTAATTCCATATACTATGTTTTAGAATAATTTTGTAAGTTTTGAAATTCACATGTAGACGTGTTGCGTGGCCTAGAGGATGTATGTGTTAGATTAGTTTACTTCACTCGTCATTGTTACTCTTTTAAAGAAAAAAAAATTAGTTGTGCTTCCGTAGTGTTGCATCGTCCTCTAGGTTGCGGGACGGGGTTTTACAAATTCTCATGATTTGGTTATCAATTATTGGCAATATTTAAAATTACCTTACTGAGGTTATTAGATCTCTATGGGACAAGTTCTATTAGGTCAATCCCTATGAGAGATAATCTCTTTGTTTGTGTTAAAGATCAACAAGCAACAAGTAAGTGTGAAGTGTCTTAGATTGATGATTATGAAGTAAATGTTATTCCTTTTGATGCATTGATTAAGAGTTCATCTAATAAATACTCGTTAAATTCTCTAGGAATTTAAATAATTCTAAGATATCATTTATACGAATCAACATCTATATGAATGCTTTTAAATACCCCTACATATCAATAAGCACATGAAACATTTACCAAATCAACTCATGGCCAAAAAGGAATGAGGGGGTATCAAAATTTGAAATTAAACTTTTGAACTTTAGATATCAAATCTGTGTGAAATATCAATCCCACACCCATGGGATAAAGTAATAAGATCAAGGTGGGAAATAAATATCTAGAACATGGAGCATAGTAATAGACATAATAAATGTTAGATATGTGGAAACATGTGTGGATATAGATAAGATGGAGTGGAGTGTGACAGAATATGTAATTGGAGATGAGTGACAACATGAGAAAATGAACCCAATTTTACACAAGAATGCAATGTTCATTGATATATATTTATATTAATACAATCTCCAAATAAAATTACAACTAAATAAAGATTTATTTAGATATATAAATTTTACAATTATAATTATTAATACTATTATAACATTTTCCGAAAGTTAATCTATCTTTATTTACAATAGAATAAGCATTAAGTTTTAAAAAAATCACATGTCTAAACATATTATATATTTAAAAATTATAAATAAACTATATTAATCTTATTCTAAGTTAAATTATTTTATTTACTTAAGAATAAATTTGTATATTAAAAAGTTATTCTACTCTACTTTTAAAAACAATTATAAACATGATTTTTTAAATATATCTTAATTGTATTTAACTTTTTATATACATGATCACATAATTATTATCATGATGACATTAGAAACAACACTTTCATAATATTGTAATACTTTAAAACTTAATATTTAAAATTAAAAAGACTTACTAAAATAATAATGTAATATTTTTATTTTATTACACCGAGAGGCGTAACCCTACAATGGTAGCACGGTGCTTATAGGAGGTTAGCACAATCCGTGAAAGAAAAACAAAAAGCAACAGACATTTAACAATATTTATTTATTTAAAAAAATAAAAAAACAACACAATAGTTATTTAAAAAATTCCACTACCATAGTCTTATCCTTATCAAAAACAAAAGAAAACAAAAAAACAAAAAGAGTTAATAATATATATTTATTTTTAAAAAATCAGAAAACACCATCCCTTTCTTATCCTTATCCCAAACATTATCAAAATTGTTAAGTTTCTACTTTAAGCAAAATGATATATCTCAGTGTATACTATATAGATTAATATTTAAGATATACCTATATACTAGTTATAAACTCAATTTTCATCAAATTCAAACCTATTCCATAATTTCAAAATGTTAGTAAAGAACCCATTTTTTAAAAAAGAAGTTTGAAAAATAAGCTAAGCATTAAACTTTAATGGTACACCAAGTATGCATGTTCAAACACACCATGTAAAGAAAGAAATACCATAATAACTTCTTGTTCAAGATACTTTTTAGATTTAAATAAATTTCTTAAGAACATTAGAGAAAGGGGGCAAACTCCAAAGGACCACATTGACTTTTTTTTTGTTTTTTAATAGATTTAGAAATAGACTACATGTTTACCACAATAATACATCTAAAGACATTGCTACGAATCTTCCCAATGTGGGGATTAGTTTGACCAGAATGATTGATGGAATGTCCATTCATAAAGAGGACTACAAATGCTAGAAATTTCATACATGTGCTCAATAAGAGTTGGTCAATATTGGCATGCAAAATTTGGGCCAAAAATAATTGTGAAGGGGACGTGGTGATTGAGCAATCCAAAAGGGAGACAACCTCTTAGTGATTATTTTCATAATAAAAATTAATAAAACTAGCAATTGCACCTTCGTGTGCAATGGGTACGCCGAAGATTTGGAGGAGATCAATATTTTAATTGTTGGCATTTTATTTAAAAGATAGAAATTGTAAAATGTGAAGTGTCATTATTTTAAAATAAGTGAAGTTATGCATTTATTTCTTCTCTAGGAATTCATTAAATATAGCAGACAGTAGCATATCAGTGTACTGAATAGTGCACCAAATTACCAATAATTAACAGTTAAAATGAATCCAAAATTTACCCCTCAAGTTGATTGAGAATTGTAAACTCACATCTATGGTCACTTCCCAAAGTCCGTCACAAGTGAACAAATTTAAGGAATTTTTTAACATCATAAATGACATAAACTGAAGGCTCTAGTAATTCGAATTCCCTTAAGCTCATTGCAGATTATGGATGGAATTGTAACCAACTTGGGTTCATTTTTATAGTTATAAACCCACTGCATAAAACTAAAAATAGCTAAGAGAAGTGAGGAAAATAGATGAAGCTTTGTAAAGAAGAATGTACATTAACATATGAAGTTGATCCGATCTTTGTTGTTCAGTCTTTGAAAATAGCTGTGGAAACCATTGCATTTACAGCTTCAGCAGCATCTGCCATACATTCAATAGTAAATAATATTTGCTTTGTGTCACGTCAATCCCGTGCATTTTGACATTTTGTCTTAAAAGTACAAGCACCATTATAGAAAATTGAGAGGAAATATTTACTGTATAATGGATAAGCTCTGTAAAGAAGAATGTATTAAGTGTAACATATGAAGATATTCCGATCTCTACTGTTGACCATGTGAAAGAAGCTCTGGCAACCATTGCATTTACTGCTTCAGCTGCAGCTGCGATACATTAAATATTAAATAATATTGTCAGGAAAACTGTCATAAAAATAGCTTATATATTGAAACAGCCACAGAACCAATGCCTTCATTTAGCAGATAACAAAAGAACTGTAATATTGAAATGAAACACAACAAAAGTGTTCTGGTCTTGTACAGATTCCCATAATAAATTTCACTGAAATCATGGCAAGTGTTACCGGAAGATTATGCACAAATTGTGTCGTGCTGTGAAGGAGGCGGAAGACAAAAATGAGCAGAGTTTGGTGGGAAATTTTTCATGCTAGTTTGGTGACAATGCATAGCAATTTTTCTGGAATGAAGCCAAAGCACAATAATGAATTTCGTAAAAGAGCTAATTTCAAGTAGCACATGCTACACAATTATCGTATAATATAAAGTCTATTAAAGATATTTTTTTGTTCAGCTCATTATGGAGTTTCATGTAAATCTGCATTTACAAATGAAGATACATAAACAAAATGTACCAAGCTGTCACTGTTTCATATCATGTCTACAGGAAGGAAAAAGTGTCCTTCTCTCGCCACAGAAATGGGGATGATATGCATGTTGTCCTCCCATTCCATCCAAAATGGATCCCTGCCAAAGACCACAGACAGGCATTATGATTAATCTGAGAAAGAAATCTGATTATTAAACAGATAGGGACACTGTCTGGAATCCAGTCAATAAAAGCCTAAATGACATTTCTGAAACAATTAAATTTAACAGTAACACTCTTTATTTATGTCTTGAAAATGATGATGGGTCCAAAAATTAAGGCATTATAATTTATAGTTAATTATTTGGAGCTACAAGTATATAATATATATAATAGATTCATTATTTGGAGCTACAAGTATATAATATATATAATAGACTAATAGTTATTTGTAGTTCTTTAAGGAAGGAAAAAGTGTCCTTCCTCTCGCCACAGAAATGGGGATGATATGCATGTTGTCCTCCCATTCCATCCAAAATGGATCCCTGCCAAAGATTACAGACAGGCATTATGATTAATATGAGAAAAAAATCTGATTATTAAACAGATAGGAACACTGTTTGGAATCCAGTCAATAAAAGCCTAAATGACATTTCTGAAACAATTAAATTTAACAGTAACACTCTTTATTTATGTCTTGAAAATGATGATGGGTTCAAAAATTAAGGCATTATAATTTATAGTTAATCTTGGAAACATGGCAAAATATCAAACAGCTAGAAAATAAACGACATTGATTTTTTGGCATAAGTACGATGATAATGATCAGATTCATTATTTGGAGCTAAAAGTATATAATATATATAATAGTTATTTGTAGTTCTTTAAGGCACAATCAAATGCCATTACGAAAAAGACATGTTCCTATAACTTACAAATATGCAATATAAAGAACTTACGAGCCATTGACAGATAACAAGGTTGGTGGGTAGGGTGTGGGTGCCAAACACTATAGCAGCGAGCCATCTTCTTTTAAGGCATATTTATATTATTCTAGTTTGATGAGATATACATTTCGAGATCACCTATTTTGTATTTGTTTCAGAGCTGTTAAGAAATTATATAAACTGTTCTTCCAAGTTGACTGTGGTTGTTCCTAAGTGACTGTATTGGTCAATATTTAACCACCCAGAAAATCATACAAACTCACATTAAATTTACTTATCCCTGTTGGTTCTATTTTTTAGATTTGTTTTATTATATTTCTCAATGTAGAACAATATTGTCTATTCCTAACTTGAACTTTTTGACATAACTTTAAATTAACAAGATGATGGTAATGTGTCTGCAGTTTTACTGGGAATCTCTTTAACTGTTGAAAGTTGTCACACAACTGTGCTTCAATTTCCTCTTCAAACTCAATTTTTTAATTTTTGCTATCATGCAATTTAGCTGTGGGAAACTACCCAACTGTTATGCAGTTTTTGCTTCAATTTCCTCTTCACACAGCTGCATCCAGAAGCATTCTTAATTTCAAGAATATCGACTGCAGAAATATTAAGTTTCTTACAAACACCTCTGTTTATTGCAATAAAAATAAACATAACACTTGATGGCAGAAAATGAAAGCTTATGGCTTGAAATTGCATGTCAAAGAGAGGTTAGATACATTTTATAGTTTTGTTAGCCAATAATGAATTGGTTACAATACTATATTTGAATTTGCTTCCTTCTTAATCAAAGGGACATAACCTATATTCCTAACATAGTGAACTTCAAACTGAAAGACTGTAAATGCATCCTTACATTTAAAATTTGATTCCCAAGGTTTTAGATTGAATATTTTAAGACCTGTAAACAAAACAAATTTGTGCAGAAATAAAATATAGAATCCCTTCATCTTGCAATTAGGACTGAAAGTAGAACTCTCTCACTGACCATATTTTGAGACACAATATTTTCCTGTGTTGGAGAGTTGTTTCACAGTTTTTTTTGCCCAAATTTACTTGACTTTGCCTCTACCATATTTTAGGTAGAGTGTTGGATGTTTCTTCAATTTGTTTGTCAAACCCTACAGTTCAAGGGATTTCCAGAAGTTAATACCCAAACCATGCAAAACATAAGCACTAAAGACTCCATATGGAGTGTTCATGCCAAGCTGGGGAATAAACAATATCGTCTTCTGCTTCAACTACTAAATAGCAGAAATTGCTGAATGATGAGTTAAATTTGACAGTTGAATGACCATGTTTGTGATTTTCTGTGAAATACAGTCAAAAGTATTTTGAAATTCAGAAAATCATATTCCACATGAGGCAAAAATTCAGAAAGGCAATCAAATTTGTTTAAGGATTATAGAAATGATATATGCTAATTTATATAGTGCATATATATTACTTAATTTTTCGCATACATAGTGTGTTCTGGATACACAAAAGAATGTACTATCAAACTAAAGCATGCAAAGGCAGGATGCTAGAAAAGCTTGCTAAGTTTGAATTTTCACAATTTCCTCACAAATCACAAGGTTGCCCAAATGTTATAGAGGTTGAATCATGTTCTAACACGAAAGATAAGGTTGATGTAGGCAACAAGATCTCTTTTGCTGGAAAATTCTAGGCTGAACAAAGAACATTGACTTCATCATGTTTTACAGGGCCCTCCAAAAAGGCTATATGGAAGTTGATTATTTGCTGCAAATGGGGTTTGAGCAGATTGATTCACACAGGGAGATCTACTTTTTGGTAAAGTTTCATGGCAAGGGTTTCCAATCAATCTGAAGGGGTCATAGCATCTTGTGTTTAATTTATTTAATAAAATTAGGGTTTCCCATCAATCTGAAGGGCTTATTGCATCTTGTATTTAAAAGGTTTTTACATTAAACGAACTTTGCATACAAATTCACTTAGCCCTACTGTTGTCCTTATTATGACAGTCCAATTTTAGTCCTTGCCACTGTCTGAATGACTATTTATTTAAAAGCCCTCTTTTATGATAAATGAGACCTTTGAAGGGAATTTATACGCTCAATTTTCTTGTTGAAGAAGCAAATCTTGCCTTTGGCCTCTCCTCTAAATCTGCAAAGGTCAATTGTAAGAAGCTCCGATCTGTAATCGAGTCCGATATGATGGTATGCAAAGAGTGGCCTGAAGCATCTCTTACTTTCTTTTTTTATCAAAATTTTCCTCTATGCAAATTGTCTCTAAAATCTCTCTTTTCTAAGACCAAATATGTTAGTTGGGCTTTTCAACAGAACGCTCAATAAGCTCAACTGCCTTATCACACTACATGGAAAGTTCTGACAGAATTTGAAAATTTGGTTGCTAACCGTTGAATGTTATTTTTGACTCGCAGAATACAGTTGGGATGATGTCAAAGCCGACAAGCACAGAAAAAATTATCTCCGTCATAGCCTCAAGGCTCCAGTTGGTCGATGGCAAAAAGTTACTTATTTCTGTCTCATATACCACTTATTTCTTTAATACCCAGAACGAAAATTAGCCCCTAACAATTTAATTCAACAATAATCAAAACAATTTCCAATCCAATTCGCTTCAATCCAATTCCCTCTTCGATATTAAGGGGGGCTCTTTTTTAAGCCGTGGCTGAATTGCAGAGAAGCAGTTGCCATCTCAAGCTGATGATTTGGTTATTACGAACAGTTGCCTCCAGGTATTTGCTTTTAGATTCACTCTCCTGTGTTTGTTTATTGCGTAATGTTTACTCTCACTGGCGGTCTATATTGTTTCCTTTTTAATTAAAATCTGGGGATCTATTAAGCCCCAACACAGACAAAAGAAGGAAAGAAGTGAAAACAAAAGCTAAAATGCCTACTAAAACAATCTACGGGGAGTTAAGCAGCCGAAAGCAATAAAAGACGATAAATTTTGTTTGAAGTTGCAGATGCAAAGGGGTCGAGCTTAAACTTACCGCAAGATTCTGCAGGAGCAGCAACGATAACAGAACAAATAAGCTGAAGAAAAACTGACCCGGTCGTGTAAATGAAACAAGGGCAAATGAAACCGGCGCAAACGAAACCAGGGTAAATGACTTACCTAAAGATTGTTGCGAAATGCTCTCTGATTCTTGTGAAATGATGTCTTTCTCTCATCGAAACAACTCTCATCGACATAAATGGTAGCAAGTTCCCTCTCGACGAATCTGCACCGTGGGACATGAAAAGGGCTCGCAAAAGCTAAGCGTGGGACGCCTTCGGCGTAATAACTGGTTACAGATATTTTTTCATCCTCTGCAATAACTACACGGGGAAAACTCCTTGCAGATATTTTTTTTCATTGAGCCGCTGGGATGCATTTGATCGCAGGCGATTGCCTGTCCAGGAATCTACACCGTCAGACTAAAAAGATCCCGCAAATACTAAGGGCGGTCCCATGGAGGGCTTCCTAAAAATTTCAGCGGTTTAAGATTTTTAGGAATATTTTAAAGATGGTGGTTCCATGAATTCAATTTTGCAATTCAGCTTAAAAGTTTGAGCTCCAAAATTCAAGGGATGAAGTGGAGTAATTTGATAAAAATTAATAAACAAATAAAAATTCTCTCATTTTTTAGTTTTTTTTAGGAATTTAAAATTCAAAGTGATAGACAAGTGGCAGAAAAAATTCCTAAAAAATTCCTAAGCTGTAGGGGCAATTTCTAGCCCCACCTCAATTTCACCCGCTGAAATTTGCAGTCCTAAAAGGTAGGGGCTGCTATTTTTCAGGAGGAGATTCCAATTAATCCTGTAGCATAATTTTGTTTGCTCCATGGGACCGCTTGATCCATGAAAATAGAAGCCCAAGCCGCCCCATGGGACCATCTGATAGGAGGACTTCGCCAAAAATATTTAGTGGATGACAATTATTATTTCACTGTTAAGGAATCATTAGACAAATAAATTCCAACTACAATATTTAAGTCTTAAGATAAACAAATTTTAAATAATTATATTTGAGATTGAAAATGTAAATGTTAAGAAAAAAAAAATAGTTATTTTGTATGTGATTTTGGTTTTGTTTTTAAGTTAATTTGTTGGTATATTATAATATATCTATATTTTGTGATGAAATGAGTGGATGGTAAAATAAATTAATATAATTTTTTGGTATTATAAGGTATTTCGTGTTATTTGATTTACTTTATTTATTATATTTTTTATGGGACCACATCTTTTATTATGTGATAACACAAGATTTGTTTGTCTACATTCTTAGACTTGTATGAGTTGTGAAATGCATTCAAAATATTATAGGACTTGCTCAAAAAAAAGTGTTGAAGAAATTAATTTGTCTTGATGATGAGTCAAGATCCTAATATGATGTACAAATTTGAATACACAACACACATACAATGATGATGCAATCATGTTATGTATGTAATAAAGAAATGCCTTGATGATGAATTTTGTTCGTAGATACTCTTTGAATCAAACAATATTGTAATTGAAATGTTAATTTTTTTATTAGCTAGTGAAGGTTTGGTCTTGGGTCCCGCATCCTAAGCAATTATCCATGAAGGACCATATGTCCACTACGAGACTTTACAATTCTAGTATGGGCCTAACAATTATGGAGACTTTGATCCTACTATGGAAATATTTCTACAACACATGCTACAACTCTGAGATGTCACTTTGAGGGATTTGAATTTGGATCTCCATCATGAAAACCCTATGGCCTTGTTATTTGAGCACAACCCCTTTGACAATCAAAGTGTTAATGATTGATCATGATACTTCATAACAATTAGCTAGGAGATGCCTATAAATACAACTCCTAAATCTCTCAGCTTAAGTTTTTTGGCATGATATCTAACATGATAATGATCACTTTCTATAAATTAAACTCAAGGAGAAAGAAATTGAGTTTCAAAAATTTGAGTTACAATCCAAAGATTAGGTCTTGCCATGTGGCATAGTCCTAGGTAAGACAATCTTGTGAAGAATGTTTAGTCTAGACCTTTAGGGGCTTCGGTATGGTTTGTTGATGGGTGTAGAGATAATTATTTGTTAGATATCTAAACTAATCAAGTTAAGCGACAAAAATATATTTATAATTTTTGTGCTAAGTGTTATAAAATGAAGTTGTAAATTGCAAGGTGTGCAATTTTACTCCTTATATTTTACCCCACTTTAGTGCACTTTTGAAACTACATTAGTCAAGAATGCCAAAGTAAGATACACAATAAATGAAATAATAATTGAAACCAAGATATATTAATGGATAATGCCTCATGATATTTTTTTTTTTAGATTGCAGGAATCGGGTAGCACGACCCCCTATAAACTGCAGTGCACTTGGTAAACTTTTTAACGTGACCGGCGGCGCTGGCGCAAAACACCCTCCAATACCACGGGGGTGGGGGAGACTAGACCTCTTGACCAACCTCCTGCAACAGGAAATATTTAGCCAACCGAGCTAGGGCCCCAACCCATAATGCCTCATGATATTAATGTACATGTAAAAATCAACATCTTTCATACTTGCATAAAAAGGTCATAATTTGTACCTATAAAACAATGGAAATGCACATAGACATTGATAACCATCATCAATATATATAAATATGTAAGCAATTTTGTATCAAGGTTAAAAAGGATGGTGTAAATGGAGACATGATGTCCAAGGCAATTATGGATTTGTGACTAAGCCGCCCCTTGCGATTTGTACGTATCACACCATGTAAAAGGTGGGTGTAAATGAATCAAGACATATTAGACAAGCATGGATTTGTGATCAAATTGCCCCCCATGATATAAATAAACATGAAGCCATGTAAAATTCAGACTAGGATGACAAAATGATGTAAAAAGTTACTAGTAAATAATTACTCTAGAACATTAATTTATGTGATCAGATTATGGTTTTATGTGTTGTTATTACCAATTCATTTAGCAAAACATTATGGAAGAACAAGAGATTTAAATACAATATATACATAACTCATGAGATGCAAGGTTTCACATGGGAAACTCTTTTGGTAAAAGCCCAACATATAAAGAGACAACAAAAATATCAATTCATAAATACCAAATCCATATACAATACTCATCTCCTTACTTTTCCTTCCTAAATCTACAAACATCCAATGTATACCCTAGAAAAATTCCTAGTCGATGAGGGCATAAAAGGGGCCACCAACTCCTATATCAATTAAAAAAAGGAGTTTACACCAATTTTCCTCAAAGAGGCATACTCTACATTAGTATGCATCTACAAGAAGATGAACTTTAAGGCTAAGTGCCTTAATATCCACGAGAAACACATCCTTGATTTAGTTATCATCAAGACAAACAACAAAACTCATGGGTTGGGATACATACCACCTAGTGAGGAATACAATAAACCCAATGACACTTATATGCTTGCAAAAGACACCTCCCATGTAATCAAAAGAATCAAGAAGTGGTCCATCATTGAATCCTTCAATTACCTCATCATCCTAAAACTCTTCCATGAAACCTTTATTTGTACCATCAACCTCTTGCCCACCTATCTCAAACTCATTAGTTGAGACCAACAAGATCCTTTGTTTTTAGACATATTTCAAAATGATGAGGCTATTAGTGATTTCATCAAGATTTATGAAGCTATCCTTGTTAAAGATCATAACAAAGGGTTCAAAATCAACTTTAATGCCACAATGTATTTTAGAGAATAGGGCAAGTTCCTTAGCCCAAAAATATTAATAAATAAATAAACTAAAAGATCAAAGTCCCCTAGAGCAAACTTCATTGAGTCACTATAAACCATAGAAAGGGAAAGTAAAATGAGGATGCTAAAGGGGCCACCAACTCCTATATCTATCAAAACAAGGTGTTTGCACCAAATTTTCTCAAAGAGACATACTCTACATTAGTAACCATCTACAAAAAAATGTTGATAATTGATGCTAGATCATCCAATTCCACCATGAGATCCGCCATGTTGTGTATCATGCATAGTTTTAGTTTCAGATTACTAGTGGTAGATATACTTTTCATTTAAATTAATTTTAGAAAATCATTTGTAGGTGCTTGTTTGCATGTAGTTTGTTTGATATGCATTAGATTGAACAGTTTCTTATCTACTACATGTATAGAGTAATATATTATGAAATTCCTTCATTAGAGGATACGAACTCTATAAATATCTCTTTTTGTTGTTAAAACAAGACAAAATTAAAACATTGTTGTCTTCAATTCAAAGAAAAATAATAAGCATGATTTATTTTTTATGTTGAGCATCCAATTAGAGGTCTGTGTTTTTGGTAATTCTTTTTTTTTTAAAGATGGTGTAAGTGATTATATCCATTGTTATTATTTTTTCTTCTCTACTATTATTATTTTATCAATTGGTCACATAATAAAGATGTATAAAATGTACATTTGGTATCAAAGCATTTTTTTTTATAATCATGTCAAACTCTAACTCCTTGCCCCTTCCTGAATTCAATGGAAGTGATTATGATTATTGGTGCATAAAGATGATGACTTTGTTTATAGGGAAATATTGTGGGAAATTGTAGAAACAGGGTATGAAGAACCAACAAATTGGAACACTCTTACAACCAATGATATAGCAATTAAGAAGGAAGCTAAAAAGAGGAATGATCAAGCCTTATTTTGTATTCAAATAGCTCTAGATAAGAACTTATTTCCAAGAATTGTAGTTGCAAAGGCAGTTGTGGATTCTTGGAAGACTATGCAAAAAGGTTACCAAGGTAGTAATCATGTCAAAGTTGTCAAGTCACAAACAATAAAGAGAGAATTTGAAAAATTGAAGATGCAAGAAGTTGAGAAAGTAAGTGATTATTGTGAATGAGTAAATGGTGTGGTAAATAAAATGGCTACTCTTGGAGAAACTATGAACAACGAGGTTGTAATCAAAAAGGTTTTGAGGTCTCTAACACCGAGATAGAACCATGTTGCTATAATCATCGAAGAAAGTAAAAATTTGTCTACCCTTCAGTTTGATCACCTAGTTGGATCTCTCATGTCTCACGAAGAAAGATTAAGAGATTCATTTGGAGAAAGTGATGAGAAAGTTTTTTCCTCCAAACTACAAATTACAAAGAATGAAGATGCTTTGACACTGGCACCAAAAGAAACCAAAGCCAAGGTAGAGGTCAAAATCAAAATTATTCAAGAGGAAATAGAGAAATATGTGGTTCAAGAGTAAGAGGTAAAATATGCTTTGCTAAGAAAAATATCCAATGTTATCATTGTAATAGGTATGGCCACATTGAAAGGGATTGTAGATTAAAAGAATGTAATAACAATAAAATTGTTCATTATTCTCAAGAAAGTGATGAGGCTTCTCCAAATGATTTATTTTTACCTTATGAAAAAGATGAAAATGGTACTAAAGATGTTTGGTATTTAGATCTAGGGTGTTCTAACCACATGTCAAGAAATGAGGAGCTTTTTCTGCAATGGATGAAAGTTTCAAATCCAAAATCAAGCTTGGTGATGACAAATCATTGGAGGTTGAAAAAGAGCTATGGAAGTCCATACAAAAGGTGTGAAAAGTGTTGACATTTATTATACTCCACAATTAAAGCATAATTTATTGAGTGTTGGACAATTGTGTGAGAAGAGTTACAAAGTGGTGTTTGAAAATCAACAATGTACAATTTATGACTGGAATCAAGGGAATAGGGTGGTTATAGTTGAGCTTATGTCAAAGAATAAGATGCTCCCATTGAAGTTTGGAGAACATAGCAGCAATCTTGCCAATATAGCATATGAGCACAAAAGTTCGTTGTGGCATCTCAGGTATGCACATTTGAATTTTCATAGTTTGAAACTTCTAGCATCAAAAGCATTAGTTTATGGTTTTCCTAAGGTTGAAGAACACAAGGAAGTTTGTGAAGGGTGTGCTAAAGGAAAATATGCAAGAGATAAATTTTCAAAAGGCAATGCATGGAGGGCCCATTATCCACTTCAGTTAGTTCACTCAAACATTTGTGGTCCTATGCAGACAGAGAGTTTGGGTGTAATGTCACTTTTCCTCCTAAAGTAGTTTAAATATTAGCAATGGATTTAATAGATTAAACATTAGAGTTAAGATAATTCACAAGATGTAATGTTACTAAAATAATATGACTAACTGATAAAATAATCAATGTAACTATGATATGCAATAACATGGATTCTAAAGTAAATAATCAACATCGTAAATTGGATCACATATCTATATAATTCATATATATTAACACCAAAATTATATATATAATGTTCTCAATATATTTTAGAATCAATGGTTTTAATACTTATCTGAATAATAGCACCTAGAAAAGCCACTCTCACCCTAGGAAGATGTTAGTGGTACTACATCTTGATATGGAGCAATCTGGGAGAAATAAGCAAACTTCGTCGCTCTACATGAGTGTTGATTCCACTGGAACAATGTTCATCATCGTGCAATACCCAAGCCCTGGTTAGGACAGTCCTGAGTGCACTTATGTACCCCTGGTTGGACACACACATACGGTGTGCCCCCTTTTCCATCTTGTCCATAGCTCATCAACCACCTTCTTCTTCCTTGAATGTTCTCCATTCTTGAGTGCCTTTCCAAGTCTCACATAAATGCTTATATAAGTCTTAGGGGATGGTTTCCAAACCATCACACCATTTCACAAAGGTTGCCTTTTAATAATTATTTAAAATAAATAATTATTCTTCCCTTTTTAAAGAGTTTTTTATATATATTCTTTATTAATCTCTCTTTTAACCAAATGGATCATAGTATCCTTTTATTTTTCTCCCTTTTAATTCTAAAGGGTTATTTCATAATTTTATCTTCTCTTGAGAAAAAAGTCACATAACATTGGGTAAGTCATCATATTTTATTACTTTTATTGATGATTACTCATGAAAGTGGGGTTTATTTTTTGAAGACTAAGGATGAAGCCTTTGATACATTCAAGAGGTTTAAAGCCCTTGTAGAAAATGAAAAAGGGTGCAAAATCAAATGCTTAAGGATTGATCATGGAGGAGAATTTTTTCAAGATCTTTTCAGAATTATTGTGATATGAATGGCATCTAATGACAACTCACCATCGATTACTTACCTCAAAAAAAATGTAGTTGAAAGAAAAAACCTTACATTGGTGGAAATAGCAAGGAATATGTTACAAACCAAGGGATCAAGCAATTTTTTTGGGGGTGATGCAGTTGCTACAACAATGTACATTCTCAATCAAAGTCCCACTAATGCACTTGACATGATGACTCCTTATGAAGTCTGGTATGAGAAAAAGCATATTGTTAATCATTTCAAAGTTTTTGGTTATTTAGCCTATGTTCATGTAGCTAATCAAAAGAGAAAAGTGAGTCATGCATTTTTGTTGGATATAGTGAGCAAAGTAAGGCTTATAGGTTGTATAATCCTCTCACTAATAGCATTATTGTGTCAAGAGATGTGATTTTTTATGAAGGGGGAGTTTATGGTCATCAAAAAGGCCGTGTTGAAATGTCAAAATATATTTTGAATAGTGGTATTATTGATGATATTGATCATGAGCAGCCCATTGATATTTCAGTTCCAAGTGCTACAAATCCACCAAGTAGCCCCTCCTCTAGTTCTTCAATTCCAAGTGCAATTTCAACTTCAAGTCCAAGTTCTACAAGGAGAGTAAGAAGATTAAGTGACATTTATCAAAGAAGTACAAGTCAAGCACATGAAGAAAATCCAAGAGCTGAGATGGTACATTTTGCTTCACTTACCAAGGTTGATTTTGAACCAACATGTTTTGAAGATGCATGTAATAATGAGGTTCGGGTGCAAGCAATGCAAGAAAAGATAGATTTTAGAGGAATGATACTTGGGAGCTTACAAAGCTTCCACATGACAAGAAAAAGATCGGTACTAAATAGGTCTACAAGACTAAGTACAACAATGATGGGAGTGATGAAAAACACAAGGCAAGGTTAGTTGATAAAGGCTTCACACAAAGGTATGGGATTGATTATGAAGAGACATTTGCACTAGTAGCAAGACAAGAGACTGTTAGAATGATGATTTCACTAGCAAATCAAGAGAAATGGAGCATTTGTCACATGGATGTGAAAAGTGTCTTCTTGAATGGGTACTTAGAAGAGGAAATCTTTGTGGAATAGCCACAATGTTTTGAAGTGCAAGGGAAAAAAATCAAGTCTACAAGTTAAAGAAGGTTTTGTATGGCCTCAAGCAAGCACCAAGAGCATGGTATGATAGGGTTGATGGATATTTTCATAAAAATGGTTTTTAAAGAAGTAAGAGTGGACCTACCCTTTATTACAAACAAGGTAATGAAATTCTTATTGTAAGTTTATATGTTGATGATTTACTATATATGGGTAGCAATTCTAAGATGAAGGATGAATTCAAAATTGCTATGATGAATGAATTTGAGATGAAAGATTTAGGTCTCATACAATATTTTCAAGGAATGGAGGTTCATCAAAGTGATAATGAAATTTTCATTTGTCAAACAAAGTATACCAAATATATGTTGAAGAAATTTGATATGGTTGATTGTAAAACAACCTCCACTCCAAGTGCTCATGGAGTTGTGTTGTGTAGATATGATGGTGCTAAAATAGTTGATAAGACAGCTTATAAGTATTGTTGGAAGTTCGATGTTTCTAACCTAGCTTATTTGGTTTTTTTTTTTCTTTTAAGGTACATGACATAGCCATATGAAATACATATGAAGGCAACCAAGAGAATTTTGAGGTATGTGAAAGGCACTCTAAATTTTGGTATTCATTACTACACTTCTAAAAGGTTCAATCTTGTTAACTTTAGCAATTTCAATTGGGGAGGTAGTTTGGATGACCGAGAATCTACATCTGGTAACTATTTTTCTTTTGGTTTTGTTTTGATTACTTGGAGCTCAAAGAATCAAAGTACAGTTCTTTTTTCCACAAAAGCATAGTATGTTGTAGTCACCTCAACAAGTACACAAACATTATGGCTTGGAAACTTCTAGAAGAAATTGGAGAGAAGCAAATTCATCCTACAGTGATTTTTTGTGATAACGTAAATGCAACCAAATTAACCAAGCATCCATTGCATCATAGTAAGACAAAACATTTTGATTTAAAGTATCATTTTATTCGAGATTTGGTGCAAAAGTAGGAAGTAGAAAAGAAATACATCAATACTCAAGAATAGCAAGCAAATATCTTTACTGAAGCAGTTGCAAAGGTCCAATTTTTGACAATGGAGAATAATGTATTATGAATTGTTTTCATTAGAAGCTATGAACTCTACAAATATATCTATTTTTGTTGTTAAGGCAAGACAAAAGAAAAAAAGTGGTCTTTAATCCAAAGAAAATAATATGCATGATTTTTTTTGTTGAGCATCCAATTAGGTATATGTTTTTGGTTAGTCTTATTCTATTTAAAAGCTATTGTAAGTGATTATATCCATTGTTATTGTTTTTTCTCTCTAATGTTATTATTTTATCAGTTGGTTACAAAATAAGGCCTATATAGAATCTTTTCATTTACACAAGCATTATATCATCACCAATCAAGCATCCATAATCTTTGTTCTATGTCTAGGATTAGATGTAGAGAGAGTCATTTCTTAGAATCCTAGCTACACATCCTAATTGCTATGGAAAGTCGATCATCATACAATTGAACAATGACCTTAGTGTAATGACACATGTCACTCTCGTGAGGAGTCTCCAAATAGACAAAGTGCTCATCAATCTAGATACTCTCACAAATTATCCAAGTTATCAATTGTTAGCTAATACAAATAACATATGAAGGAATAGCGAAACAAAGTCTCATGCACTACTACCAAGACTATTTACATGGCTTTCATGAGTTGTAATACTGCATAGCACCTTCTAGAACATCCACTTATCATGTTAATGATGCATGCACTACAAGAATGGCCCACACACTAGGGATACTTCATACACTCTAGCCCTATACTTTGCACAAGATGCAATAACCATGCTATAGCTAAACCTCTTGTGATTGATATCATGGCTTCACAAAGGTCTTAGACAACTTTGGGAGCTATACTACAAAGTCTAATTTCAACCACATTTTACCACAAGCTTATCGATATTGTTTTAATATTTGTGCTAAAAATTCTACATAATTGGAACTTTGTAAAAAGTCGCAACATTCTTCTCATACTAAGAACTCTATGCAATTTAATTTCACACCAAAACTTCCAACATTCTCTCATTTGATATTTTATTACAAGAGAATTATATAACATATTAAGAAGAAACTAGGTACATGAAAGGGATAAACCCATTGCATCCCTACACCAACAAAACTTAACAATATTCATAGATTTTGTTAGAGTTAGCAACATGTACCAAAGTATCAACTTTTTCCATTTGAACCTTCTTAGCCCATACCATCTCCTTAATAAAATGGTATCGCTCATTTATACGTTTGTTATAAACATAGCTCATAGAATTCTTTGTTGAACAAATTGTATTTTGACTATCATAGTTTTTTATTATATGAGTAAAACAAGTTTTGAAGGGGCCCCACACAAAACGACAACAAAGCTACCACACAACAATTAAGTGAGACTTAAAACTCAAAAACAATAGAACATCAACAACAAATTAGTTGACCCATACCACAAGATAGACCAACAAAAACCTATAGCCCAACAACAATAGGTAATCAAACCATATACAATTCTTGACATCTTCCTTGCAATCCACATACTCTTATAACCCAAATATGGGATTATAAAACAAATTTAGGAATACCTATCATTCTTCTTTGAACAATTGTCCAAGATACATCATTTTCAAACTCAATTGATTGTGGAGAGAGAAGAATATCCTCCACCACACCTCTAGGTCACCTCATGCAATGACGAAGAAGGTATATTCGAAGAAGTCAAATGCAACACAAAATCCACCATCATAGTTAATTATAACTATCCTACACTTAATACCAATACCAACACAAAGTCTTTCCAACCACGCTAGTTATTTACAAGTATGTGTCATAGCAATATACTCTAGTAGTGGACAAGCAATTGTGGGTTTGCACTCATTTAGCTCACTGCTTGTCCAAACATAGCATAAACATAGCTACTTGTTGATCTTCAACTATCAAGATCTCCAACCTCGTTCAAATCCACAAAGCCATGTATATCCAATACCTTGCCAACATTATCAATTGTATAATAATAAATGTACTAATTAAAAATTCTCTCAAATACCTAGAGACTTTTTGACAAAAGTATAGTGTTCTCTATTAAAATTTGGCATGAACCTACGAAGAACTTCCAAAGCTCATATAGTTAAACTAGATAAGTCAGCATGATCCTGGAATGATCACCCAACACAACTTGATTTGCTAAGTGCCTAGTTGATA
>VDFB02056766.1:0-51833 GCA_007258455.2 Sequoia sempervirens
TCCTTGTGTTAAGCATTAGAACAGTCAAAACCTTACATAGACTCATTTTTTATAAACATAAATCTCTATATTGTGAGATTGTTTAGCTCTATTGAGATTTTCTGAGTTTTCTGTAGTATTGTCATATTTTTATCTTTTGTGTATCACCTGTTAGTGATAGGTTTTAAATTCAAGTATATCCTTCTTACTCTTTTCCTTACCATTCTTTAGTTTCTCAAGATAACACAAAGGGTAACCAACACATAATCTGAAGGTTCACTTCATTCCCAGGTCACCCACAACCTCGAAGTGTTCCCATGTGTCAATAGGTCACTACAACTAATAAGCAACAGGGATCACCTTTTGTTGACAACACCAACAAAGGAATCAAGGCTGTCTAGGATCTAATACTAACTGAAAGGAAGTTGGGTGAGCATAAATAGCTTCCTACACTAATCTAAGTAGGGGAGCATTACAAAAAAATTCTATAAACACCTTATACAGTTATAGAAAGGAGAGACACATAGAAAGAATGAGATAGGACAACAAGTACACATAAACAAACAAAATGAGATATACGTGGGAAAAACCATTTTGGGTAAAAAACCCCACTCTCCAAAAGCATAGTACTATTGTATTAAATCAAATAGAGGTTACAATGCAGCTCCAAGTACAAATCTTCTTCAACAAGTGTTTCGAAACAAACACCTGTTTTGGAGTGAATCTGGTAACACTTTGTTACCTACAACAAAACTATGCATTCTACAATGCAAGGCATACAATATATAGAGAGATATAAGCTAGAGAAAGCATATAGAAGAGGATGGGCACCCAAATTCAGATGGCATAATATCCCATGTCATAGACATGCATTTGGACACTTGTATAATATTCCCTTACACCTCTTACAACCGTCATAACATGCAATATCATCTCCTCAATCTTGGGTACCCAAAATATGCTCATAATAGCCTATAACATATTCCTTACAACTGTCATAAAATCTATCATAAATCTGCCATAAAATCTGCCATAAGATCCGTCATAACTGACCAAAATATCTCTTTCTCTTACAGCTTTTCATAACCCAACTTGGGCACCGACTTTCTCCATGCATAAAGATGCCTTATGACAAGTCATAGAATTTATCATAAGTCAAAGATTCCAAAGTGGGGATTCCTATCTCCACTTGGGATGATGATGTGTCATCCAATCACCTACAATGGGGATGCCACCCACCCGATGGGTCCAAATTTATGACATGATAATATAGGCAATTAAATAATACAAATAAATACAATAATACATTAAATTAAACATGTTAGGACTCTAAGGTTGAGACACCTTAATCCCAATGAATCCAAACTATTATCAAGTATGCTTACTTGTGATGAGCTAAAAGAGACATGACAGTTGTTGGGTTTAGATTTCACAAAATGGAGGAAAATACACCTACAAAAAGATATTATTTAAAATATTAGAAAATCCTTGAGTTCCATTGTCAAAAAATCTCAGTTAGTTGATAAGATAATTTCAAGAAGAGTGATATTCACCTCTATTATAAGTCTACAACTTTCAAGAAAGAATCAAATATATTCACTTTTAAGTGAAATTAGCTTGAGTAGAAAGACACTAACAAGATATGTGAAAAGGAGAATTTTTTTATGATAGTATTGCAGAAGGCTATTGGGAATTGATGTGTTGGGCTCCTTATTCTAACAAGATTGATTATGTTATTTTTGATTAATTAAGCAAGGAAGGGCCCTAATCCCGTGGTTACACAACCAAAACAACAAAAAAGTGAACAAGTTGGGAAAAACAATGCCAACCAATTGCAAAAAAAGCAACAGACAAGAACTAGAAACCAAGGTGACTCGCAGGCCAAGTATTCTTGTTCGTTGCTATTTTTTGCTATTTTTTATTATGCTTTTAGGAAGTTGATCTCAATTCTTTTCATTGTCATACTCATCCTTCATCAAATAGTAGATATCAGACCAAATGATTATGAGCTACATACAAAACATTGGTTAGAAATAACACATGAGATGTATGTTATATTTTATGATGAAAATACTTATGTAAATATTGGGAAAATAATTTTTGAAATGTTAAGGCCATGGTATGTGAAGCCATACACAGTTTTTAAAAAAATTTCGTTGTCATCATCATGTTGAATTTGACATTTATTATTAGGTGTATTGGAAGATCATAGAATAAAGTGATGGTGTTAAAAATGCACCACCTAAATGATGTCAATTCATAGAATCTACTTTATGTGATAAATATGGTGACGATATAGATGATCTAATTAAATTCATAGAAGGACTTTGTGAAATGCGTGAAAATTTGGCTAATTTTTATTTTGAGAAATGAAGATACTAACATGACGAAAATGATAAATTATAAGAGGTACAAGTACATAAAGTATCAAATAAAATTTGGGAAAGAATCCACAAGGTTAGATTATGTAGAAGGGGGACTACCTATTAGAAAATTTATGGAAATTTTAAATATAAATTGATATAACCATACATACAACATGCATTTTTTGCTAAGTGGAAAGAAAAAGAGATTCAGTTATTGAGAGATACTTTTCCACCTAGAACAGTTTTATCAATAGTCGACTTTGTAGAAAATTACTCTTTTAGCCATCAAAAAGAGATTCAAACACAATATTATTATTTAGAGAAGGTAACTATTATGGTGCATGTGTTATCAACATGAATAATTGGCTTTGGATGGTACTTAGAGTACATATCTACAAAGATTCATTAAGAAAGAATATTGCTATTATATGAGTGATGATAAAGAACATGACATGCATATTTTAGAGTATTTCTTTAAGATTTTTTTGTACATATCATTAACATGAAAAATACCACATATTTGAAATTTCTTTGACAGTGGATGAGTTTTCCATGTCAGTGATAACTTGATCAACTTCAATCCCTAATTGCAAACTTGATGGATTTCACATAGGAATAAGGGCTTTTGATTATCTTAAGTTTAGTCCTCAACGCTTTCTTCTGATCAAACTCAAGTTTTTCTCGAAAGAAATCTCTTTTAATTATGACATGCATATTTTTCCCATGCCTTCAAACTTGAGTTTCTCTTGAAAGAAATCTCTTTTAACTATGACATTAATGTTTTTTCCCCATGCCTTCAATAAGGGATCTCTCCTAGTGGCACTTTCTAGAAATAAAGTGAGCATAAGTCTCTAGAATAAAATATAGGAGAAAATATCAGACCAATTGAGTCTCTCACTAATTAAATATTTAGTTCAACTCTTAGTTTTTAGCTTAATAAAATAAGGCTCAAAGCATAAAGGAGTCATCATATCTCTATAGCAATTAGCTCCTTCTTTAGATTGATATACACATTATCTTTTCTCTATAATTCAACATGCATGTGGTTAATTCAAGTGAAAATAAGAAGGAAATTTGTGAAGTTGTGCAATAACTCTAAATCCCTTAAAAAGGAGAGTTGGGCCCACTAAATTAGATGAAGGTGACTCTTAGCTATCTTTCCATTTATTGGTTTGATTTAGTATATATTATTACAATGTGTTGTGTTTAGATTTTTAAATTTTTTTTTTTGTCTTTTCAACATGCATGTGTCTTTAAAAACCATCATAAAAATCCTAAAAATAAAAACAAAATAATTCCTTTTCAATATTACCTTTCATGTGTAATCTTGTTCATTTTATCTTCAATATATATATATTTTTTTGATACATAAGGTGTTGATTTTATTTATATATAATAATAAAAGTTACAGGCGTCTGCTATGCAGGAATGTTACATTAATGACCTTCAAACATACAAAAACTGACATGGTGGATAACTACCCAGTTCCATATTGGAAGCGTCGATCAGAAGATGAAAACAGAGACAATTTTCAGCAAACTTACAAAAACTTAACTCCATTTCGTAGATACAGCGAGTAACAAGGCGAAAACTAACAAGAAACCAGATAAACAACCGTACCCCACTTGATCACCAGAAGCCATTAACATCTGCAAAACAAATAAAACCTTCCACCCAGTCCGTTCCCTCCACTGGCACTATCTTCACTCTTTTCTTCAAGAACTCCACTGCCACTTCTGCTAGTGTGCGATGCCGGGACAATTCGGAGCCTTTGAGATCCAACAGAAAAGGATATATCTTGATAGCGTCATCCGAGTCCCACATAGTGGCCAAGTCCGCAGGGCGTGGTATGCCCTTGCCCAAGAGAGCCGCCTTCAGAGTAGTGTCGACGCCCCCGAGCAAGTCCTTCCGAAACAGTCGCACCAACAACTCCTTAGCCATTGACTTCGGGGTAGCAATATCCAAGAGCGAAGCAAGAAACCTGGAAGATATTTGGGCATTGTCCCTTGCAAATTCTTTCCTCTCTAAATGTTCCTTTCCAAGGACCATTTTCACTGCCGCAACCGTCACCGGATCATCTTCGAGCAAGATTCGTTTGAGGCGCTGGTCCGTTACCTCCCGAAAGGCAATTTGCCTTTCCGTTGCCACTAAAGAAACAGGGGTGTCGGCCCCGAAGGATTCAAGACCTTCCGCCGATATAATAATGGTGAACTTCGATTTCGATACCCTCGCCATTGCCGAAGATGCGCCCGTAGCACCCTGCAACAAAAACATAAAAGCAAAAACCAGGGAGCCGAACCTAAATTTAGGAATGGGCTTCCTAAATTTAACATGAAACCTCAATAATGAACCGTCAGTCATCGTATACGGGTACAGATTAAGGGCTTTGCAAATCTGTCCTTCGCATGAAAGGAAATTCCTCCCCCGCAAACCTGTGATCAATGCAATTTATGGTGCTTACCACTCGGCACGTCCGCGCTTAGAATAAGGTAGGCCGTGCGCTACGTGTCCCCCAGCCGACGTCGTGATAATTGAGCCCATCATTCCTCTAGACTCCCTTCAATTTGTCCGAGCAAAGAGGCGGCCGATTAATCCTTCCATAGCCATTCGCAAACCGCTAAATTTGGTAGGTTGGTGTGACTACCAACGCCCGACCCGACTGCCACTCGTCCGTCTCACACCCCACCACACGGCCACTTAGGCATCCATTGTCTGTGTGGGGGGTGAGGAGGGATCCCACCCATCCGCCCACAATGAATCACATCTTTGGACATTCTTTGAAGCCAGGCCCGAATACACCCTGATTAGACAACTGATCTGCTTCCGCGTTGCCTTCCCTGAGAGTGTGGTTTAACATGACTTGCTCAAAGTTGTTTAGCTGTTCCAAAGCCGCTTCCAAAAAAACTCCCAATTTCCAATTGTGAATCTGCCTTGTCCTTAGGGCGTTTATGACAATTGTTGAATCTCCTTCAATAACCAGGTTTTGAATGCCTAGTTCTTTGCTTAGTTTGAGACCCAGGAGCAGAGCTTGGAATTCTGCAGCATTATTCGTGCCTTCTATCAGAGGCTGAGCTAATTTTTCCAAAACCGAACCAGTGCTAGACCTTATTATGCAACCTGCTCCCGACGGCCCCGGGTTCCCTTTAGAAGCGCCATCAAAGTTTAATTTGACCCACCCCGGTTCAGGAGGGATCCACTTTGTTTTTTTTCGTTGTTCCGCTGAGGCAGCTTTTCCTGAACATTCCAATGGAGGGGATTTGATGCCAAACCATTGTTTCGAGATCCAAGCATCCCATTTGGTAAAATTAAAATTTCTTGTTTTTTCCTGCACCTGAGCATTGAAGAGTTCTATAATGCAAGTCTCGATCTTGCATTGTAACCGTGGAATAGACATCTCTTTGTCCTGAAAAATGCGCCTATTTCTTTCCTTCCATACTTCCCACAAAAGGATTGAAGGAGACATTTTCCAAAGGTCTCCAAAAATGTAAGGCTGATCATGACTTGGCCAAGATTTCAAACAGTCCAAAAGAGTGCCCGAAAGAGCAGAGTACCAACTTAATTTAGAGCATAACCAGCTCCACATCTGTTGAGTATAAGAGCAATTCAATAATAAATGGTTCACGGTCTCCTCTGCCATATGACATAACGGGCATCTGGTTGGGCCGTGATAACCCAATTTTAAAAATCTGTCGCCTGTGAGTATTCTGCCCTGCGCGACCGCCCAAGTGAAGATCCCTGCTTTCGGTAAACATGCCTTATTCCAACACAGGTTGCGGGGTAATTCTGATTTTGATTCTAAAGAGACTAATAACACATTATAACCAGCCTTGGTAGTGTAGACTCCGTTTGGAGCAGCATCCCATCTCAATCTGTCTTCTCCCAATCTGACCCATAATCTGTGTTTTGCTAGTTCCTGTTCAAAAAACTTTGTCTCTTGATCCCCCAGATTCAGTGATCTCACCGATTTCCATTTCAGAATTCCTTCCTTCTCATTATCCGCGAAATCTATGTAATCCCTAACTTTTGTGCCCCATAACTGTTTAGTCTTTTCCATTATTTTGGAAAATTCAGGAACCCTTGCTAATGCAAAATGACCTTCCCATGAATCCTCCCAGAATAATGCCCCTTGACCATCCTTCACCTCCCACGTGAGAAAATCCGAGATCAGGTCTCTGGAGTTGTTGATGAAGTTCCAAATCCGGGATCCAGAAGGGAGGGTTTTTGCAGTTAGGAAATAATTTGGATCGGGGACCAGATATTTTGCTCTGATGATCTTTACCCATTTTAGATTAGGTTTGGAATAGATGATCCAAGCCAACTTTTCCCCTAAAGCCTTATTTTGCTTTGAAACAACTCTCAAACCTGTCCCATCATTTTCACGCTTCTCACACACTTTCTGCCATTTTATAAGAGGAATCTTTTTTTGGTCTGAATTGCCTTTCCAAAAGAAATCTTTCATTACCTTGTTTAGTTCTTTGCTCGCTCCACTAGTTAATTGCAGGCATGACAACATGTAAATAGGGAGTGCCGATAATACAGATTTCAACAAGGTAAGCCTACCTGCCCACGAAAGCCATCTGTTCTTCCATGAAGAAATTTTCTCTTTGCATCTTGTAACCATTGAACTCCAAGCACTGTCATTTTTAATGCCTTTGTCCAAAGGAAGGCCTAAGAATTTACATGGAAGCTGTCCTTTTTTGAATCCGAGGATTCGTAATATTTGAACCTCGCTGGGACAGGTTGTGTTAAAGAAGAAAACTTCAGATTTAGCTTTGCTTACTTCTTGCCCGAAGCCTTGGAGTATTCTTCAAGCACTTTTTTATAATTTTTCGCTTCCTTTGCTGTTGCTTCACCAAAGAGCATTGTGTCATCCGCGAATTGCTGATGTGAAATGTTGGGAAGACTACTAGTGACTTGCAAACCCAGAACCCGGCCTTGTTCCTTTGCCTTATCAATCGACCTCCCCAAAGCCTCAGCCATAATTATGAATAAGAAGGGGGATAACGGGTCCCCCTGTCTCAGGCCCCTAGAGGAAGTGAAAAACCCCTCCGGAGATCCATTTACCAATACAGAATACCTCGGGCTAGCAATCCAGCCAAAAATCCAGTCTAACCAGCCCTTTTGAAAACCAAAGGCTTCCATGACTTTAAAGAGGAATCTCCAATTTACTCTGTCATAGGCTTTCCTGATGTCTAATTTCAATAGCATAGCCGACTTGTTCATTTTTTGAATTGAGTGAATAACTTCTTGAGCTATTATGATTCCATCAAGTATTGACCGTTCTGGGACAAAGCCTGTTTGTTCCTCAGAAATAATAAAGGGGAGGATATTTTTTAATCTGTTAGCAACAGCTTTGGCTAAAATCTTGTAGATTGTATTACATAGCGATATTGGACGAAAATCTTCCCACTGTTCAGGCTTCTCTTTTTTCGGAATCAGTGCCAAGAGAGTATTGTTTGCTTCTTTTAGCACCCTTTTGTGCCATCGCGAATCTTCTATAGCTTCCCATACCTCCTTGCCTAGAAAATGCCAACATTTCTGAAAGAAGCCAGCTGGAAATCCATCCGGACCTGGCGCTTTCTCTGGTTGCATCTCAAAAACTGCCTTTTTCACTTCCTCTTCTATAAATTTTGCATTCAAAGAATTTGATTGCTCTTGTGTTATCAGTTTCGGTATGAATTGCAAAAATGTATTTTGATCCTTCCAATTTGAACCTTCCCAATCATTAAGCAAATTCTGAAAGTAATTAACTGCAGAGGTCTTAATCTCATCCAGATCTTCTATCAAACTTCCATCCCCAACTTTCAGGCAGGAGATTCTGTTATATTCCCGTCTTGCTTTTGTGGAATTGTGGAAAAATTTTGAGTTTCTGTCCCCTGCTTTTAACCAAACTTCTCTAGATTTTTGCCTCCAAAAAATTTCTTCCTTAATAAGTAAATCATTAAGCTTGCTGTTCAAAGCCTTTTCTTCCAAATAACATGAATCATTCATGCCACTTTTCATAATTACATCTGCTAAAGAGGCTAACTCTGTCTCAGTTTGCACTTTCTCTGCAAAGATGTTTTTAAAACAATCTTTGTTCCATTGTTTTAAACACTGTTTGAGATATTTTAATTTTGTGATCACATTGAAGAGGCTTGAACCCACTCTTGGACATTCATTCCACCACTGCTCCAGTAATGACAACACATGGGGATCCTTAAACCACATCATTTCAAATTTAAATGGGCATCTGAGCGGGCCCTTATCCCCTTCGAAGATTAACTGAACAGGGAAATGATCAGAGCCCGTGCCGGAGTTTATTTTGCTGTCTAATGAGTAGGGAAAAAGGCTCAGATTTCCTTTAAAGAAAAACCGGTCTAATTTTTCCGCAATACTACCAAACCCTTTTCTTCGGTTCGTCCAAGTAAAATTTCCATTGCTTATAGGAATTTCAAAAAGAGAATTTCTCTCCACAAAGCTGCAAAAGTCCTTTTGAGACTGTAGGACTTTTCCAAAACCCCCTTTCTTGTCTTCCAACCTGAGTATGGCGTTAAAATCCCCCCCTAAAATACTAGGTTCCTGAAGAAAGTTTTGCAGTATACCATCCAATTCTAGCCAGACTAATTTTTTCTGAAGACACATTAAAGGTCCATACACATTTATTAAGTTAAAGCTTAGATTTGAAATTAAGCTTCGTACCTTGCATGCCAGCCAATGTCGACTCAAATGCAACACTTCGACCAATACTGATTGTGGTTTCCAGAGAATCATCAGACCACCGGAAGCCCCTTCCGCTTCCACTCCCGCCCATTTCCAGAGCTTTAGTTTCCTGCCAAAGGATTCCAAAGCAATACCACCTAATTTTGTTTCTTGGAACATACATATTTCTGCTTGACAAACATCAATGTGTCGCCTAATAAGGCTCCACTTGTTAGGGGCATTTAAGCCCCTAACATTCCAGGTTAGGATTTTCATTGCTGTTCAGGAAGGGTGTCTCCCTTCCCTACTTTAATCATTATATCAATTTTTTGTTGACCTGTTGCTTCTCCATCCTGTTTTCTCTTCTCTTGATTAGGGATTCTTCCCCGCTTTTTTTGATCCCCACAGTCTGGTGTTAATTTGAGAATATCACGTCTGTGAATGCCTAGGCGTGATTTTGCCTCCTGTAATTCCTCTGTGATCTTCCTTTTCTTTCCCGATTGGGGGCTTAACAGTTCTGACGTTGTTTGCACTTCTGACACCCAATTTTCCTCTATCCCGTCAATACAAAGGCCGTCCACCATTGAACCATTCTTCAGTTTAGCCGCCTCTGCAAGCTCCACTAATTCTTTCCCGACTTCTATCAAGGAATCCAATTCAACATTCAGACAGCTATCCCCCATGATTTCTAGTGTTTCCGCTATTTTATCTTCAAGCTCCTCGAATTGCACTTCCCTCCCCATTTGGGTTTCCTGATCTGACAAAGCGTCGCCACCCTTATCCAAAACAGGGTTCGACACCCTCTTAGGAGAGAGGCCTTCCATGTTGCTAGACAACAGTTTATTTGCTTCAGGAGAGTTCCGATTTGCTGAAAAATGTGGCTTCTCCAAGGTACCCATTGGCGAGGGTAGGGTTTCAACAGGGGATCGAGCAGAGGTACGAAGATTCACTGAGGGGGTAGGGTTTTCCAAGGAAGCCGCTTTCCCTGCTTCTTCCTTGCTTACCCTGCAAGCCAGGGTTCGAACCAAGTTGTTATGCATAAACGAATCCCTCTCTAATTTTTGGATCCTGGTTCCGTAGTCCGAGATCAGCTCCATCTCACTCCATACTGTTCTTTCAACCTTGTTTTCCACACATATGCGCACATAAGTTTGATTTTTTCTGGCATTTTTCTTTCCTCCGCACAAACAAAGGTACCCAACTGATTTCCTATTTCCTCTAGAATAGAGGGAGCCCAATATTCCAGAGGAAGATTTGGTAGACTATACCAATCTTGTTGGCTTTCCAGCACATGTGTTAATGGGTCAAAGCCCACTGACCATTTTCTTAAATAGAAACCACAGCCATCTAAAACCCAAACCCCCCGAACAATCTGATCTCTGATGTTTCTGGTAGGGCATACCACCATAAAAAATTCATTTTGAAGCATTTTGAATTTCAAATCCGCACCCCATCTCTCTTTCCACCATTTCTCTAAATACTCCCAGTTCAGAGACTTTCCAAACCATTTGCCGAAAAGCCCTAACTGTTCTAACCTCAAAATTTCTCCGTGTATTTTCGAGGAACTGATTACCACTTTGGTTCTGCCGCTTGCGTATTCTTTGGACCTTGAAGAGCCAAGGTTTCCTTTTCCCCCCTTCGGCCTTTCTTCCCTTCCTTCCTCCCATTCCTTGGCCGGGGACGATTTTCTCCTCCATTCCATTACCCCTCTTCCATTCTTAGCACTGGAGAACTTTCTGGAGACATGTCTATCCATCCGCTGGGGAGCGGTTTGACCCATATTTGATTCCTGTTTTTGTCTAGGTCTACGAAAAGCTTCGTTACAGTACTGACCTTGCTTGTTCCTGCCCCTTTTGAGGCCTGCAGATTGCCCGTGACTTGGTCCCTCCTGAAAGCGACCCTTCGAAACCATGGACTGAGGTCGGGCCCATCGATCCTTCCTCCAAACATGTTCGAGATTCCCTGCTCTATTCACCTTGGGTCCCTCATCCCCCTGTCCCCATGCCATCCTCTTTCCGACCGTTGCAAACCTCCATGACCGTTGCAGAGCTTCACACATTTTTGTTCTTATATGTTTTGTGCTCCTCTTTTACTAACAATAATAATTAAGAATTATTTAGTCAGAAGAATATGACATTGGGAAATAATTAAATAATAAAAATTATTTAAGTATTATGTATGGAAAGATGAAGTGGTATGAAAATATTGCTTTCGTGAATTTAGGGACATTTTTTAGATGTCTACAATATATATATATAGACAATGCCACATATATATGTATTTATGTAGTTATGAATATATGTAGATAATAATATCTACATATAATCATGTGTATATACATAATATATATACAAGCATTCAAATGGAATATATATATATATTATTGTGTATATAATATAATATATATTATTAAAGTTAATATAATTGATAGCCATATTCAATGGTAGTTATGCCATGTGAAGGTAATGCTTAAAGCAATTTGAATGGCTGTTGCAAACCATTAAAGGGTTGCCATTGACTGGCACCACATTATGCATATAATGAATGTTATGACTTCCATGAAAGTGGTTGAGTAATTTGCATTTGTAAAAGCTATTAAAATAGCCATGTTAAGGTGACATTTTGAACTGAAAAATGCATGTAATGCTATAAAGTTGCAAGCCCATGACTTGGGCGAAAGGTTGGGAATAGAGTTTGAATTGAACCTGTGATGTAGGAGCGTCCATAGTTGCTAGCAATCTTGCATCAACCAAGAAAATTTCAAATTTGAAATTTTTATTTGCATTTCATGTTAGGAGGATAATTTTATTAAATTGAGAATAATTATATTTAATTAAATAAAAATGATTTTTTTATGCAATTTAGCAAGTGGAGATAGTGGAGGTGTAGTGGCATTTTTGGAAAAATTAGAAAAAACAAACTTGGGCATTGGGTTTGTGGGAGTTATAAAATGGAACTAAAAATCATTTATTGATTTTTCCTTTTTGGAAAAAACCCATTATGAGGATGGGGTCGTAGGTTTTCTTATTGGAGGGAAAAATTCAGATTTTTGATTTTTGGAGAGGGTTTTTGTTGCATGCTTTTGACATTCATTTGGGGCTGCAAGTTTTGGAGAAAGGGAGAGCTTGGCGTGGAATTATTTGAGGGGGTTTGGAAGAATTTTTTTGCAAGTTGAGAGGATGATGGCAGCCATTAAATATTGAAGGATCCATTTTTGAAGGTGGAAGGGTTTTGAGTGAATGATTGTAGGAGAAAGGTGCAGATTTTGAGGTGCTCATGGAGCACATTGTTTTTTTTTTTTTTGTAGTTAATTTTGTGTTTTATTTCAGATTATGTAAGGAGCATATGTTGCTACCCATTATTCATTTGATGACTGAAAATGATTGTGTAATCAAATTTTCATAATGAGAAGATGTTTTGTTGAAAACTTCAATTAATGTCATGAAACTTTGTTGTTGATTTGTATGCATTGTTGAGGTTGTTTGAATGTTTGTTTTCAAAAAAGAGGGTTGTTGAGAACCCCTATTTCATTACTGGTATTAGAGCTAGTGCTCCTTAGTGTGTAGGCAAAAGCACCAATTGGAGGAAGTTTGTGTTGGCCTCCGCTAATGGTTCAATAACTAAGCCTTGAGAGCTGTAACTTAGAGATTAGGCATCTACACTAAGTAGCTATCTTACTCATCATGAAGGTGCATTTCATTGTCAACCTAGGGACATAAAATTGAAATGGGTTATCACTCTATGTGCACCAGGAATCTACTGCAATCATCCTTAAACTAGAAAAGAAACAGTACTAAAAATAAAATGCTAGAAAGAAATTAACATAAGCATTAAGCATGAACCAACAACTACACTGAGCATTAACAACTGGACTAGAAATGGATGATAGAAATAGAAATCTCAACAAATAGATAGGAAACTACTTTGTCTGCCTTAGCTACAGGAACAATCACAAAATAGAGTTCTAGTGGCTATAGGAACAGTCACAAAACAGAGTTCCAGTGGCTGCAGGAATAAACAACTATTGAAACCGAAACTAATTACTGAACAAAAAAATAACTTTTAAACTAAATGGGTGGAATTATCACCAAGTGGGCCCCCTTGAGTGAGTCTTCCTTAAGCTTTCTCAGATGCAGCAAATCAAAATATCATTTTATTCCTTGAAAGCATGATTACAACATATCAACAATATGACTGTATTACTTAAACTAGAAATGCAAGTACAATCTCAGAACATCCAACCTTATGAAAAGGGGCATCTAACCATTATTTATAGAGGGAAAAACTTCTAATTAACCCTAACTCCCTAGGTAGTTGACTCCAACAAAATAGGAGGATGCCATTTTATTGAAAGCATGGAAAAGAGAGGGAGAAAGTTATGCATGTGCCAGATTTGTTCAAAGTAGACTTGCCCCAACGAGAATCCAACACAACATACTCCCTAGATTTTCTCAACTAACAAACATGACCACTAAAAGGTTGTTACAATCTTTCATTTGAGCTAGGAATTTCCCTCCATTGGAAGTTTCCCTCCATTGAGAGTTTTCCCTCTTTTGCCCTCTTAATGACCATTTTTTTGACCTCCTTAGTAATCAACCAGCTAGAAGGAGTTTCTTCCACTTTGCAAGCTTCATTTACATTAGCACACACAAACAATGGAATATATATAATTACCTTAAAATAACATCCATTCAACCACATGTAAAATTAACATAGATAATTCACATAACATGTTAATGTCATTAAAAGTCACAAGGATAAGTTCATGCCCAAGGTTTATGAATTTAAGGAAATAACATGGAGAATGTCAATACCCAGGTGCCAAAGTCTATAGTAACAAAAGAAAATATATGATAAACCCTATCAAAATTGAGCCATTAATTGGACTCATCAGTTTTACTAAGACACAGGGGTGGGTGTGTGGTTGTGTGGGCAGTCATCAGAATGTGAAGTCTATACGAGAGGTTGCATATTGAGTGTGTGGAAAGTGATTGATGAAATGTTGAAGAAGAAATGCAACAAGTTCATCATAGTTGTGTATGTAGGTGAATAGGATGGAGAAAATATTACAAAAGTATACTTTGAGAATAACATGAAGGAAGATGGTGAGAAAGGTATAGTAGAGGTTGAGAGGAAAAAAAAAGGTATAGAAATTGAAGAGAAAAATGATGTTGCAGTGGTAGATGAGTGTTCTTTGGAGCACTTAAAGATATTGAAAAATGAAATTGTGGTGAGTAAAAAAATATGGCAGGTAGATGGTGGTGAGAAAAGGTTATTGAAAAGAAATGACCATGTCTTTTCACTTTTATGGTGAAGATGAAGTGGATTTTATTGTGAATGAAAGGATTTAAACAATGGAAGAAGGAGTTTGGTGCATTGGTTATAGGACAAAGGTAGTGGAGTTGTGTCTTGTAAAAGGAATGAAAGAGAATAAAAGAATTGAGTTTACATGGGGTGGTATGAGGGTAAAATGTACAATATTGTAGAAATATGATTTTTATCTTGAGATGGATGAGTTAGTGAATGTAGATGATATGACTCAGTTAGAGTTTGTTAGAGATGATTGGTATGCAAAGAAGGGTTTGTATGGTGTTGTAGAGTTAAGTGTAGGGGAAATTTGGTGGAGGTGGATGAACTTTGGTGGGTTGAACCCCACAAGATTGGAGGAGAATGCGAGATATACTTGGAGGAGGTTGTCAGGTGATGGTGGAGCCGATTCCACATCAAGGGAGAGGAGTAAAGAGTAGGGTTATTAGAGGAGGAAGTTACTTGTTCCAACTAAGTGTTGGAAGAGGAGAAAAATAAACTATCAAAGGTACCAATTCCAACAATTGAGTATGCTGCAAGTTGCTTGCAACTTGAAATAGTGGATTCTACTACTCAACTCCATTTCAATGACCCTAATATGCAATTTCTACATGTGGGTGTTTGATGGGAGCATCCAGCATTTATAACAATATTTAAAAAAATTCAATTTGAAATTTTTATTTTCCATTTCATATTTAGGAGATAATTTTATTGAAAAGCCAATTATATTTAATTAAATAAAAATCATTTTGTTATGCCATTTAGCAAAGAAGTGGGAATGGTGGAGGTCTTCAGTGGCATTTTGGAAAAAAAAAAAAACTTGGGCATTGGGTTTGTGGGAGTTAAAAAATGAAATTAAAAATAATTTATTGATTTTCCTTTGTGGAAACAACCCATTATGAGGATGGGGTCATGGCTTTTCTTATTGGACGGAAAAATTCATATTTTTGATTTTTGGAGAGGGTTTTTGTTGCATGTTTTTGACATTCATTTGGGGCTACAAGTTTTGGAGAAATGAAGAGCTTGGCATGGAATTATCTAAGGGGGTTTGGAAAACCTTTGTTGCAGGTTGATAGGATGATGGAAACCATTAAATATTGAAGGCTCCATTGTTGAAGGTAGAAGGGTTTTAGGTGAATGATTGCAGGACAAAGGTGCAAATTTTGAGGTGCTCATGGAGCACATTGGTTGATTTTTTTTGTAGTTCATTTTAGATTATGTAAGGGGAATATGTTGCTTCCCATCAACCATTTGATGATTAGAAATGATTGTGTACTCATATTTTCATAATGAGAACTTGTTTTGTTGCAAACTTCAATTAATGTCATGAAACTTGGCTGCTAATTTGTATGCACTGTTGAGGTTGTTTGAATGTTTTTTTTTTTTTTCAGAAAAGAGGGTTGTTGAGAACCCCTATTTCATCAACTTGGATTTCAACATGTTAGATAGAATAATTTTTCCTATAGCAATAAAATACCAACAACTCCATATGGTAGCGCCTAGCCTAGCCACAAAAGTTGAGAGCAGGTAGTCAATTGGTTTTTGCTATCTTTCCAATTGAATATTCATTGTTCTAAAACTGCAAACTCAAATGTGGGATTAGTGGAAATATAGAATAATTAAATTTTAAGCCATGACATTCAAATGAGGCTGAGTCAAGCTAATTTTTGAGCAGTGGCATCATTTGAATGAATTAAGCTTCCTTTTTGCAACTGCTTGCTATTCATTTTTAGTATAAATATAGGGCAGCTTCTCATCATTTGGTTGCTCATTCATTTTGATATTATGGAGTATAGTGCATTCGTAAGTTTGTGATGAGAGTGAATTATTATGCTAAGAGAATTTCAAATCTGTATTTCAATTTGTCAAAGAAGTGAGGAAAGGTTGTTAGTTTTAGTTATACATTGCTTGGTAGTGTAGTTAACAATTTAGAAGCAAGGGAGAAATGCAAGAGTTGAGTTGAGAGCTGAAAGTTGAGAAGGCCAAAGGTTAAGGTTGGGTCATAGTGAAGATTTGAAGCAAGGAGTATCAAGAATTTATGTCGAGCTATTTTAATCCAATCATGATTAAAATAACTCTCTTTCCTTCTCTTTCTAATTTTGAATCAAAGCTTTTTATTTGTTTGAGTTGCTTGTGCCATTGTTATGTGCAAGTCAAGGCTGTTAGAAAGGTATGTGAGCACATGTACGAATACCTTAATTATTTATGCATAGAGATAATTTAAAAATATAAAGAGACAAGCTGGATTAGGGAATCAAATGGGTATATATTAAGTAGTTTTCTTAAATTACATTGTTATATTATGTTGCATTACGTGATTCTAAATTAGTTTTTATATATGCATGTGAGAGAAAGAGAGCTTTAGTGGAAGGTTAAAATCTCTCTAAATCTATGTTTAACCCAAAAAACTAGCTTGTTAAATTAAAATAACAAAGAGAAGATAAGTATGGGAATATTATATTGTCCCAATAATATAGTGTTGTTATTTATAATCTTTTGAATAAGTTTATATTATTTTTCAACAAGAGGGTTGGAAAATGCAATAGAAGGGAATATGTCTATTATCTTTTGAATAGTATTATCTTATATATATTCTTTATTACTACTTGTTCATGGTAGTTTTAACCTTGAGAAGAGGACTTATGTTCTCAGAATCTCAAAACCCTTAAAATTAGGAGAATAGAATATCCCCTTGAGTTAGGTTAAATACTTGAATAAGAGGCAATCCCCAGACCCAGATGGGTACAAGTATGTAATAGGGTATTCAAGAGAAATGAGTCAGACCTATTTGGTCAGATAAATCAACATTAGAGTGTCATCACCTTTGAAAGAGATCTTTTTTATGATAGTTAACCTTTGGGTCAAACCGAGAGAAGTGTTAACCACAGGTCGGTAGGGTTTCTAGGTCGAGTTAGAGGTGGGTGAACTTATGACACCACTTCCTTAGAAAGTGGATTGATTATATTCATCCAACTTTGGCCAAAGTAAGTGTAGAAGTCACTGCTTACACTTTGTCAGTTCACTGTGATCTAGGTTTGCATAGCTTGTTAGTAGTGTCATGCATAGTTTGAAGGTATCCATAGTTGTATGACTGTACTTGTTATGTAGCACATAACATTGGATACTCAGATAGGAAATACTAGGGGTTCCCATACCATACTCTTCGTCGAAGGGCAGGGCCACTTCTAGTTAGGAAGGTGTGCAGGGGACCGTTGGTTCATGGTTGGAGGTAAAGTGCTTGGGTGATGCTCTCCTTCTTGCAAACAACGGTCGAGACTTATGAAACAAAAGAAGTGTAACCCAGATAAGGGTTCCTTGACCTTGATCTCTTGTAAGTTATGAAATTGAATATATGATCATGAATCTATTGTAATCTATATTTGAAAAGATGAGTTTCATTTACTTAGAATTATGTTATGTTATTTCATCTATGCAATGTTATGTGAAATTATTTATGCAACATGCAATTATGTTATTGAAAAAGAAATGTCATTTCCCTATCTTTAGAAACTTGAATTATTCACTTAATGAGTTAAAAATTAGGTGAAAATAATAGAGTAAGAATTGAGTATGTTACATTTGGTATAAGAGCTACTAGGTTCAACACTAGGATCTATGATCTCATTATGCTAGCCTATTTTATGACATTATCACTAGCTAATGTTTGGAATTCTCGTGCCAAGATAGTACAACTCAAGATGACTTCTAGGAAATCAATGATTGGCAATGAGCGCTACAAGGGCCAAGAAAGAACGATAGGCCATAGTGAAAACCATAGAGGGAACCAACCATATTGGAGAGATATGGCTTGGATATTTTGAGACTCTCAATAATACAATGTCACATATTAAACTGGAGAACAAGAAGGTGTAGGATGTAGCCAAGTCCATAGCTCCTATTTCCACAACCGAGTCTAACCAATTATCTCTCTCAAGAGACATGCCAACTAAATGGAATGCTAGCTCCCCTTTGATTAGGAGGGACCCACGTGTGCCCTCATCTCCTAAGATAATTGTAATTGTTTTTGATATTGAATCTGAGGGATATACTCCCCTCGACCACGATGAATAAGTCATCCTATGTATAACCATGTATTAAATAAGGATGATTGGAATCCTTAGTATTATAATAAATGAAAGGATTGAAAACTTGTGCAAATATCTCTCATCTGCTTTGTTGAATGTGAATGAATGTTAAAATTTTTAAATGTTATATGAAAAATTAAAGGAACTAATTGTATATTATAAATGAAAATTTTGAGTGGAATACTATCTTCAAGCATGGTTCAAACTAGAACTAACCCCAAAGAAAGCTAGGAAGTGGGTCAACATTTAGGGAACTCTAAAGCCAAGCTAGATCAAATAATGACTATGCTTAATGAGGCAAAAGAAAGGATTGGAAACCTTGATCAAGAGGTTAGGGTTTAGGGTAGATCTGAGTAGGAGGACTCTCAAGAAGGATAGGATGAGAACACAAATGACCATACTACCCTAAGTGAGCACGGGGAAGATGAATTGAAGTCAAGATCCAAAATGGGTAAAAGAAATTGAATAGCCCAAGAAATTCCCTTAGATATGAGAAATGTCACTTCTCCAAGTTTGAAGGAGCCATGAGTGGAGATGCCGCCAAGTCAAGGATCATGGAAATGGAAAATCACTTTGGAGATAAGAATTATTTTAGCAACTAAGGCCATGTGGGGAACATTTCAATTATCTAGAGAAGCATCCACTTGGTAGATGAATAAGAAGATGGAGCTAGGTCTTAGCTCATTGAGCTTGACTTGGGGTGAGTTTTTCATGATATTCTATCAACGATGGTTACCACAGTTGTACTCAATCAAAAATTTCATCATTTCCTGAACTTCGGTGTGTAAATTTACCTTCAATGGATACTAGAAAATTTTTACCGCTTCTAAAGGCATAACCTTAGTACCACAAGGATGAGAGGTTTTGAATCAAGAAATTGATTATGGTACTCAATGAACAAATCAAAGGAGAAGTGGATGCACATGGTCCTACCACCATGGACCAAGTGTACAATAAGTCCATAAAGCAGGAACAAAAGTTGAGGTCTATTTCCACATATAGAGAGAAGAGCCATAAGAAGTTTAATTGGTCACAACCCACCAAAACATTTAAGAAGGGTGACTATCAAGACTTCAAGAAGAAAGGGGATAGAGGGTTCCAAAAAAAATGGAATGAGGCTAGAGGTGATCATAGGAGCAATGACAACAATAACCCCAAGAGGAGTGAAGATAACTCTAAGAAGTCTTTAGAAAGGCGAGGACCTCCAAGAGGATGTTTCTTATGTGGTGCTGACTAGTATGCCAACTAGTTTCCCAAAAAGACATAGGGGAACAACCTCACATGAATCCTTTGTACCTTCCCAACAAGTGACATTCCAATAGATAATTCATGCGACACTGGATAATCATCAAGCGAAGTACCAACACTCCAATTAAACCTAGGGTATCTTTACTTTGGTATTCCTCAATTTCAATTTTAAGATAAATTATGCTAATAAATGTTTTATTTCTCCAAAGTAGAAATAAATTCTATCTAGGAAAGTTGGTTATATGGAAAAGTTGTAGTTTGTAGAATATAAAAACCAAACAAGAGCAAAGGTAGTGTAGTGTCTATTTGAGGCAAGGGTTGAAATTTTGAGTTTCTCAATGAAAGTAAATTTGTACATAGCCCCCTTAGAATCATATGATTTTATTCTAGGGTTAAATTGGTTATTGAGGCAAAGAGCCAAGTCAACTTTTATGCCAAAATAGTAGAGTGTTTAGATAACTTCAAAAATAGAGTGTACTTGCAAGGTGCACTTGGATAAGTAAATTTATGACAAATCTCGATAATGTAGATAAAAAGGGCCAAGAAAAAGGGTTGTCAACTTTTTGCAGTCAAAATGGAAAATCTTGATGATTACAAAGAGTTCATCTTTTAAGATGACTTGATGTACTATGCATCCAAAAATCTTCAGGAAGCAAAAGAAGGGGAAATAATGGAACAAGAGTGATCATATATGGAAAAGTAGTTTATTTTAAGGGACTTTGAGGATGTCTTCCTAGATGAATTACATGGGTTACCTCCTAAAAGAGCTTTTGACTTCTCTATAGATATTGTTCCAGGATCAAAACCTATATCCAAGGCTCTATATAGAATGACCACAACTAAGTTGATGGAGTTAAAGGCTCAACTATAGGAATTGTTGTCCAAGGGATTAATTAGACCCAGTGTATCACCTTGGGGAGTACTAATGATCTTTTTCAAGAAGGATGGTACACTGCGCTTATGTAGAGATTATTTCATGCTTAACAAAGCAACAATAAAGAATAAGTATCCCTTACCATGTATCAATGATATCTTTGATTTAGATGTGTGGGGCAACAGTATTTTAAAAGATTGATTTGCGATCGAGTTACCATCAACTAAGGCTCAAGGATGAAGACATCCACAAAATAGCCTTTAGAACAAGGTATGAACATTATGAGTTCATAATCCTACCCTTTGAACTGATGAATGTGCTATCAACATTCATGAACCTAATGAACAACATGTTTAGAGAATGTTTGGATAAGTTTGTGCTAGTATTCTTAGACGAAATTCTTATATATTCTAAGAATGAGGAAGAACATCTCCAACACTTGTAGATTGTTCCCCAACATCTAAGGGAATATAAACTTTATGGTGGTGCCAAAATGTACCTTCCAAAAAGAAAGTACAATATTTGGGTTATGTAATATCAATAGAGGGGAATTGAAGTTGATCCATAAAAAATAAAGCTACTTTTAGAGTGGCTTGTACCAAAGAATGTGCACAAAGTTCATAGCTTCACGGGCTTGGCTAGATACTATAAAATTTTTGTAGCTAACTTTTCTAAAATAGTTTTTCCCATTACATCATTGTAAAGGAAAGGGAAAAAGTTTGAGCGGTCAAAAAAATGTCAAGGGGCATTTGACCAATTGAAGGAGAAGTGAACTATGGCTCAAGTTCTTAAGGTACCAAATCTAGAATGTGATTGTGTTTTCATTATCGATGCTTCAAGAGAAGGAATAGGAGGGGTACTGATATAGGAAGGGCATGTTATTGCCTATGAGTCTAGGAAGTTGAAGCCATATGAACAAAACTATGTTGTGCATGATCTAGAGCTAGTAATAGTTGTTCATGTATTACAAATATGGAGACATTATTTTCTTGGGAAACTATTTGAGCTAAAGACTGGACATCATGGTCTAAGGTACTTGTTTACCCAACCAAATATGAATGCTCAATAGAGGAGATAGCTTGAGCTAATATCAGATTATGATATTGAAATCAACTATATAAAGGGAAAGGAAATTTGAGTTTCAGATGCCCTAAGTTGAAGGAGACATATCTCCTCAATGATATCAATCCATTTCGATTTCAAGAATAAAGTATTGCAAAAGTCAAAGGGCGATGAGTATTATGAGCAAGTTAAATAATCTCTCTTGGACGATCCTCAAGATTCGAGGTATGATGGGTTCCATTTTGAACCAGATGGGCTATTAAGATTTCGAGGAAGGATTTATGTACCAAACTCCAAGGAGTTAAGGAATAGGGTATGGAAGGAAGTTCATTCTACACCATATTCAAGACATCTTGGAGTGACAAAGCTATTGGATGATGTGAACCCACGGCTTCTAGAAAGGAACAGACAGTTTGTAAACAAGTTTCAGAGCACCGTAGGCGAAGGTAGAGCATCATCACCGAAAAGGACTATTATATCCTCATGAAATTCCAAAGAGAAAGTGGAAAATCATTAGTATGAATTTTGTACAAGGTCTTCCTATGTCAAGGAATAGGTATAATACTATTTTAGTAGTGGTGGACAAGCTCACCAAGGTAGCCCATTTCATACCAATAAATTTGAAAAATGGGGCACCCGTCATAGCTAACAAGTTTGTGTAGGAAGTGTTTAGGTTGCATGGTGTTCCTCAAAATATTCTCTCAAATAGGGATGCTCGTGTAACATCAAGGTTTTGGAAAACCCTATTTTCCTCACTTGGGAATCAGTTGAGCATAAGTTCAACATATCACCATGAGACAGATGGTCAAACAAAAAGGGTAAACCAAGTATTGGAGGATTTACTAATAATGTATTGTATGGATCAACAATACAAGTGGAAGATTATTTACCACTAGTAGAATTTGTATACAAACACCTTATTATTTTGTTATCACATGGCTCCATTTGAAGCATTATATGGAAGACAATGTTGAACTCCTATAAGCTGGGATAAAATAGAAGATAGGATTATCCTTGGTCCAAAGATGCTATCAGAAATGGAGTAGGTTAATTTAATAAATAAAATGTTAGTGGAAACAAATGATAGGAAAAAGAGTTATGTAGATGCTAAGCGAGTGCCAAGACATTTCTCTATAGGAGAGAAGGTTTTGTCAGGGTAAAATTTCATTATATTTTGATTAAGTTTGAAAATTCATCCAAAAAAGCTCCATGTTATGTAGGTCCCTTCCGAGCTCTTAAATAATTCAACCTATTGTGTACATAATTACTTCTCTTTATTTCCAACTCTTTCCGACATAAAATGTCTTTCATGTGTTGTACCTTGAAAAGTATATGCCAAGAGGTAATCATATTATTGATTGGAATGTTTTACAAGTACAGGACCCAGGAGTGGTAATGATCGAGACTCTTGGAGTGCTTGAAATGTGTAGGCTTCACCTACATAATCAAGAGGTCCTTTAGTGCAAGGTCCAATGGGACCATTATGCAAAAGAATCTGCTACATGGGAAGGCTATCTTGAGATCAAGCAAAGGTTTCCTCACATTGTTCAAGCTTTTGAAAGTTCCTAGAAATAATTCTTGTTGTGTTTATTTTTTATGTTTTAATACTTTAAATCATCGAGGATGATTATTCTTAAAAGGGGGAGGATATGTTACACCCCGTTGTTTATTTACCAAATACTATTACCTTAATGATTAAATATATTTTAATACATGATTGTGTCTTGATGATGTTCAATGGATGAATGAAATGTATGAAAATGCATTATGATGAAATTAATTTTTAAATGCTTTAATGATGCTTATTGTGATCGACACAAACGAGCTATGGGCCAAGGCCAACCTCATACTCTGGATCCATGGGATTCAGTGCATAATCGTCACTATGCATCAGTCCCAATAAAATCATTCGTAAACTAAACTAAGAATCCATTAAAACTAACATATTAAAATACTATACTTCAAAAACATGTATTCCAATCCATTGAAACTTATTCTATTGGGGGAGTGGTGTTGCATTGATATGGAATGGAAACCCTTTCCTAATCCCTTGGATAATGAGCTTGTTTCAATCAATTCTATTGAAGAGAATCAACAAAACTGATGAGATGTGATAAAAATGTGATGAAAAAGCTAAATTAACATGATGAAAGCTATTTTAACATGATCTATGCTAAGATGATTGATATGGGTGTATACAAATCTATTCTAAATGGATTTTAAGCTCAAAAGATAAAACCCAAATTTCAAAACATGCTAAATGGATGCATCTATGTTACCATGGAAGCTATTAATGGAAGCTTAGCTAATATGATGCAAGAAATTAACCTAAAATTCTTTTTAAAACAAAAAATATGGATACAAGATGAAAGTGATTTTAACAACATAAGTTTTATCTTGAAGGATGGATCCCTATTCAATAGAAGCAAGCTCTATTTATAGAATAGGTAAAATGAAATTGATGGCCAAGATCAAAAGGATCAATCAACGGTCAAAATGGAAGGAAGATGGGGTCATGGATCATGGATTCCCATCAAGGGTTAAGAATGCAAGATGAAATTAAATCAAGGGATTACATTCATCCAAACAAGCACACTTTGAAAACTTGCACAAGAAGTCTTCTTGAAAGTTTGTTTCAAAAAGGAATAATCCCTTTTTCAAATGAGTGAAGAAAGAGAATATTCTCATGGGTGAGGGAAATTAGATATTTAGTTAATTAAAACCAAATTTAATTGTTGAAAAGGGGAGGGAACATTCCATGAGAATATTCCCTTTTTGGAGGAATTTTCAAAGGAGGAATATTCCCTTACAAGTGGGAGGATTAGATTTAATTTGTAATCTAATAATTAAATAAGGTTTTAATTATGAAAATTAGGGGAATTATATGATATTCATTAAATAAAATGATTTAATGAAAAATGGGTATGTGATATGATATTTAATTAAATAACTTAGGGTTATTTAATTAAATAAGAGGACTTTAGGGATTAAATTCAGCAATGACTTATCTCCACCCACAGCACCAAACAGCCAAAGCAGTGTAATAACCAACCCAACTAGGTCAACTTAGTTAATAGATGAAAATGATGCAAATTAATTAAATATATAGGCCAATTTTAATCAGTTAAGCGAAAAGAGGAGCAAAATTTAATTGTGGTGCAGGAGCACCCTGTTTAATGAATGCCTTCAAAAGGAAAAAATTGCATTTCAATTGTAAAGCAATGTAAAATCATGTAAATATATGTAATAAAGTCATGAAGGGTCATACATAATGTATTTTAGGTCATAAATAGGTCACTAGGTGGTCAAAAGGATGGAAAAAGCAAAATTGCAAAAAAATGCTAAAAGTTGCTAATGTAGAAGTTGAAGAGTCTTTTTGAGAAATTTGAAGAGATAGGTCAGTAGAAATAGTTGAATATTCAGTTAATGGTTGGGAAACATCATATAAATCATTTTGGGGGTGAGAAAGAGGAGTACTTGTAATTTTGGAAACAAATTTTGAAATAAAACTCACTGTTTTGCAATTTTCTGAGTTTTTTCTCTCTAGTTTCAAAACTTGTATGGCCTATACAGCTATACAAGGCCTTGATTTTCATTGTATTAGGAAGGATAGTGTTTTTTATTCACTTTAAGTCAATTTGAAGGGTTTTCATTAAGTTTTAAGTTTATTTAAAGACCAAATACAAAAATATGTTTTGAGAGTCTTTTAAGAAGCTAACCTACAATTCCATTGATGTAGGTGTAATAGATCGGTGGAATGGGATATTAGGAAGAGTGTTTAGTTTTTTTGTTGTTGTGGGAGTATGTATGTTGTTGTAGGAAGTGAAAATACTGAGCCAAGGTTGCTGTCCTCACATAAAATCTATGTTTTCCATGCAAAAAAGGGGTGTCACAAGTTATGGAATGAAGAAAGGGAATTAGAGAAGTTTGGAAAATAGTGCATTTTATATGTGCAGAAAAAAAAACAAGATTGAGGTGGTGGCAGGTTTGTGTAAGGTTTGGAAAGGTTCTTTTCAATAAACCCTCACTTACTTTGTGTTATAGATCCTATAATCAAGGGTTTTATGGTTCAACACTTATTTGAGCTTTTTCGCCCCTAAAAGTTGATGAGTCTTAAGTTTTGAGACATAATAAAAGACTGTTTGAAATCATTATGTGTTTTGGTGGTGATCTAAAAGCACTTTCTTTGTAAATTGGTCCTAATTTGAGGCTAATTCCAATGGACAGTCAATTATTTTGTTATGTTTTCTAAAACAACAGTAACTAAATTTGTGATATGTTTTAGTTGGAAACAATGGGCCTCAAAATATGTATTTGGGTTCTTGGAAATCAAATAGGGTTTGTGGGTTTCACTCGATTTAGAGTGTGGAGACCTAATTGGTAAATGGTGCATAGATTGCATAGAAAGTAGAAATATGCTAAAAAAAGTGATGTGAATGTCTGATTTTGGTTTGAATCTATCTCATTGATGTTGTCAAAGAAGTCTATAAGCTTGGACAAGGTCTTAGAAAGTAGATTGGTTGTTTTAGCATTTGTAGGAATGAGGAATCTATGTACAAAAAGGTGACTTTACTACAGGAATTGGGAAATCCGTTGGTACAGTGTTATGGACGAATAACACTAGTTTATTTAATAAAAAATATGATGAATGCATGGTCTTGGAAGTATGGTGATATTTTGGTTTCATGAATGCATAATTTGTTGATATTCTTCATTATGAAGTAGTTTTATTGAAAGTGATTTGATGCATGATGGAAGAGTTGGATTGTTTTCAGAGGTGCAAATCAGGATTGTGTTTGATCTTAGTCAATTTGATGAAGGCGAATCTATATTTAAGTCTGGTAAAGATGTAGAGCCAAGTTGTGTTGTTGTAAGGCTTTGTAGAATTGAAGAATCAAGGGAAATTGTGTGGAATTTTGATGAAAGTTAAGTGAAGCAAAGTTGCTTGTTTAATTTGATCTTCTCCAAATGTGTTTGGGTTAGATGTACCCTATTGAGTTTTGGTTTTTGGTAGATTCCCTTGCATCAATTGGTATTAGAGCTAGTTGATTTTGATAAGTTGGTTGTTGAGTTTTTGTTGGTTGGTTGCAGGTGCTTGATCCATCTAAGTTGTAGAGAAAGTTTGTTGTTTGTGAGTTTTTGGTTGTGTGCAGGTTAGGAAAGAACTTGGCTAACGGTTTCCAAAAGACTAGGGAGAGAAAAGCAGAGACACCTAGGTGAGGCAAGGAAGTTTGTTGAGTTGTGTGGTGAGGTAGTAAGAAACAAATGGATACCTGTTTGAAGAAGCACTTGAGTTTGTAGCTTGAAGAGTACTTCACTAATGGGAGTAGTTGGGAAGATGAAAAGAAGATTGGTCTGAGAAGGTCAAGGATGAATTGTGAGAGAAAGAGGATAGTTTGCAAGGACAGTCCTGTGTGCTTGGTTGAGGAAAATTTAGTGGAAATATGAGAGTGGTAAAAGGGCAGTCCTGTGTCCTTTTGAAGAAAGATTGTGAACCTTGTAGACACTAAAATCTGGTCTAAGCCTACGACTTCAATTTCTTCATAATTCATATTTCCATGGTCATGATTAAATAATGTCAATTATTTAATTATTCTCTAAAGTTCTTCATTTCTTTATTAATTATATAAATCTATTTATTTAATTAATTTACCTTAACCTTAATTCATCTATTAATTAAATAATCTTAATTATTTAATTAATTCTCATTTTCTTTATTCTATCCGATTAATTAAATAAACACTTTTTATTTAATTATGTTACTAATTAACCTTATCCTTGTCAAATTAAATAAATTCTTATTTAATTTACCCTTTATCATATGTCAATTATAATTAAATAAATTCTTTATTTATTTAATTATTCATTTAACCCCTTCGTCACTTAATTAAATAAATCTTATTTATTTAATTATTCTTCAAATATCAAATCTCAAATTAAATAAATCATTTAATTCGTAAAAATCTATTTTAATGCATTCCTCTATATTTAGATAATTGTGTAAGTTATCTAAGTATTCACTCTGATTCGACTAGAGATCTATTTAAATCGGTTGGTTAACTCCTGATTTAATGTTTGAGTTGCTTTCACGAGTAATCTATTTGTCAAATCATTCAGTCATCTAGTTCTAACTCGTTTGTGTGTACATGCATATTAATTAAATATCTTTATTTAATTAATTAAATCTTGTATGTGCTTTCGAACAGAGCATTGCTTTAATCCTATCTTTGTCTTTTCCATGCAAAGACTATTCTTCTATTTTTGAATACCAAACTTGAAGATTAAATCATTTATTTAATCTTTATTTCTATTTCTAATTGGTATCACTCATGTCACTACTAACAGTTATCATAATGCATGTCTAATCTTCTCAACTGTCTGTCGATATTTTGATCTTGACCTGTCACTCGAATGATCAATTTTCTATAAATTGATCTATCTTTCATCATTTCAATCTCTCCCGAAATCTTGTGACTTTTGGAGCAATTATCTTAAATCTTCGATGTTTCATTATTATCACAATCCTTAGGCTATGCTTGCACAATCATTGAAAATATGAGGGCAAGTACACTACAAAAGATGAAATGGAGAAGGACAACAAAGGTTATCCATGGAATTACATCAATCTTTGGTGAGATTGTTTTATGTTTTAGCTTGTTTTCTTTGTTCTTTTTTGTTTGACTTTAGATTATATTAGAGTTTGATCGCATTGAGTGTTTACTTTTAACCTTTCATTGTATTTCCTAGATGTTATAGAATTTCCATGCCATGGGTATTTTTCATGGGTACTATAGCTTGGCTGCCCCAATGTTCATGGGTACTATAGCTTGGTTGCCCCAAATGAAGTGTTGAGCCATGGAGGGGAGCCAGTGGGGTCAAGCTACTAATCAGCCGCCTTGAATAAGTGTAGCTGGGAAACCAAGTGAGAACTCAGTAAATACTATCCTACACAGCCTAGGATGTGCTTGTCTATTGTCAAATTAAACGTTCTTTGAGTCAAAATCAAACTAAAAACACATTATCTTATGATTGTCTTTGTTTACCAAAACTTGATCACGAAATAGTGTCAATTTTATATCACAATTCACTGGAAAACTGTAACTGTCAACAGAGTCACAACTGTTCACCAGAGAGTCATAATTATTCTTTAGAGTCACATCTGTTAGTATAGCTCGTATCTATTTAAATTAGAGTCACATATGTTATAAACTGAGTCTACTTTGTTTAGAGTCGTATCTGTTTAAACTTGAGTCACATCTATTAGAAAAACTCGCATCTATTTAGTCTTACATCGCATCTGTCACAAAACCTTGTTACTAGAAAACCACAATTGATACCTTTTGTAACACATCTGACTAGGTGAGTCGCATCTGTAGTCTGGAATGACACATTTTCCCTTGTCGTAGAAACAACCTTCTTTTACCAATATAGTCAGAGTTTAGGAAACCCGCATCTGAACAATCCCGAGTCACAATTTCTATCTTGAGTCACATCTGTTGTAAATGAAGTCACATCTATCTAATACCAGAGTCTGAAATTACCAGAAACTCGCAAATGATAAACAAGACCACAACTATAAAATTCTACGACACATCTGCCTGATTGCCTAAAAACCAGAATTCAGTCATAGTCTAGTTGACACAGTCATACCAGTCTTTGATCTGTCTTTTCACATTAGTCCTTGAACAAAAACCTGAAATGATTTTCTCAATTTTGCATCCTTTAGGTATCATTTGGTCATTACTATAGTCATCCTAGTTTCAAGTTTTAGTTTCATCTTAGAGTATATATTATCTTTAGATCAAACTTTTAGGAAAGTCACTTTTACAAACTTTAGAATAGGTCCACTTTATACACTTTGGAAAAACCATAGCGTCAACGAAATCTGTCATTGAACCCAGTCCCATCATCATATATTTTGTCCTATAGTGAGTCCTCCTAGCTCATTAGTCTAGTTAGGGAGCTCACCTTATCTTTGATCCTAGTCCTACATAGGTTCCTTGACATAACTAAATTGACACTTTGGTTAGACTTTAGGTAGTTGGTAACCTCGTCTCATGGTTCACAAAATTGATTACCTTAGAAGCTTGCTTAGACTTTACATATTTAGATACTGTCATCCTAGACTAGCGTCATCTTAGACATACCTTATTCGCACAGAAAATACCAAAAATATAGTTGCATACATTCCTTATTTGCATCTAGAAAATCCCAAAAATATAGACTAGAGTCATACTATCCATAGACATAGTTTTGCATTCCTCGTATATTGAGCTTATCTTACATGGTTGAAACTAGGTCTAAGAGAAAAGAGAGAAATTATGTCAAACCCAAAATAATTCATCAATCTATTCTCAAACCCCTTTTAGGGGACATCCTCATTGAGACCTCACAAAACTTTGTTAGACAAATTCACCACTAGAGACACTCAAGGACACATTAGAGAAAAAGACATAGAGGCTGCTGCACAAGACCCTGAGTTTGCCTCTTTTGTAGATGAGTACCTAGCAAATGATAGTCAATGATACTTAGCCAAATTTCTAGCTGAAGGTGCTACCTTACCTACAAGATTTGATATTAGCACCTTACAAACTCAACCTACCCAAGGGAGAAACACAACAACTACTAGTACCACTATACCTCAGGTAAATACAACCATGCCATTTGGAATGCCTACACAAAGTACGACAGTCCATAGATCTCCATTTGGTACATTTGGCATGACACCAGGTTTTAATTTCATTGTAGGGGCATCATCGTCTACTCCCTTCGGTCCTCTTGTTGGGAATAAAAGATCTAAAACGTTAGCTCCTACACCAAGTGTCAGTGTCACCAAAACCATATCATAGACAATAGCTATGGTTAGTGTTCATGTCGCTAGTACTATACCAAAGACTGCACAGACATGAGGCATACCCTCTTTCCAATATGGAAATCATAATCCATTCTCACAGATTCCAACTCAAAACCCATTCTCACAGATTCCAAGTCAAAACCTATTCACACAGATTCTGAATCAAAACACCTTCACTAACATTCCAAATCCAAACCCACTTTACATACCCACATTTAACCAAAATCCATCAACCAACACTGGATACCAAAACATGTACATAGATCCAAATAATCTAGCTAACACATCATTAACTCAAGTGGACGTCCTGCAAACACAAATGCATGAACTTCAAACACAGATGAATAACATGGCAGTGACAACTAAGAAAACCTTTTCAACAAAGGATTTATGCCCATTTCCCTTTGATAAATCATTGTACATGACACCTTTCCCTCATGGGTATGTCATACCAAATTTTCCTAAGTACAATGGAAAATGAAATCCAATTAAACACATAAGGGAATTTTCCATGATGTACATAGATGTCACCTACAATCCCACTTATCTTATGAGACTCTTTCTGAGAAGTCTCATTGGAATTGCACTAGAGTGGTTTTCAAGTCTTGACTATGGCATTAAATCATGGGGAAAACTGATTGAGAAATTCATTGAAAACTTCTCCTTTAGCATTGACCATGAAATAAACATAGCAACTTTGTGTCATACTACACAAGATGAAGGGGAAACTTTTATAGATTTCTTCTAGAGATGGAGAACGATAGCTAGTTGATGTCCTATTGAGATTCCTAAAAAAAAGGTCACTATGTTCCAAGAGAACCTCAACCCAAAATTGAGAAGTAACTTAAGGGTACATTGTTGCACATCCTTTATAGAACTAGTGGAAAAGGGCGTCATACTAGAAAAATATCTCATTGAAAAAGGAGAACTTAAGGTACAAACACCCAACAAAAATCCAATTGCGCAAAACACCCCCAATGACAGAAATAGATTTTGGTCTCAGAACAAAAATGTTACCAATGATGGGGTAGTTGATGCTAAAACTTTACAAGAAATACTGATCATTACACTGCGAGGACATAACCCCTCTACCAACATGCTTAACATTGTCAATCAACCTCCCAACACTATCCAAAATACTCAACATCTGCAACAATAGAGGAGGTTTCAAAAATGTGAGTTCACTCCCTTAGGGGAACCCATTGAGTAAGTATTCAAACAACTATTGCAACACAATCTTATAAAGCTTCAAGAGCCAAGACAATACGATCCAGGACAATTTAAACCAGTTTGGTGGGATGACAACGCCTTTTATGATTTCCATAAAACTAAGGGACATAACCTACAAAATTGTTGACAACTGAAAAATATCATACAAGATCTTATTGAGAAGAGAATTATTGAAGTTAGCGAACATAAACAAAAGTCATCAAACACTGATCACCAAGTCTTTTCTAATCCACTACATGACTGTGGGAAAGGAAATGTCCCCAGTTCAAGTAACAAGACCAATATGTTGGCCAACTACGCTAATGTCAAGCATGATTATAGTGGCCCTATCATAAATCACCTTCGCGCTACTGATGAATAGGTCAATACCATTACCATAAATAAGACTCCCAAGTGTGCTTTTAACACTCATCAAACAAAGATCACTATCCAAGGTCCACCATCCCAACAAATACCACAAACTTCCAAGTCATAGTATAGCCTACTTGATCATTTTGGAAAAACCCCATCCCAAATCTCCATCTTGGAACTGTTGCGTATCTCACCTGGACATCAATCCATTCTAAACAAGGCCTTACAAAGTGTCACTATCCCTAATGATCTTGATGCCAATAATTTTGAGGAAATGGTAGGTTACCTGAATAATAATCATCATGCCACATTCTCCAAACTAGAATATGCAATTGAGAAGACAAATCATAACGACCCATTACATCTTGAAGTCCTTGTTGACAAAACCAAAGTTAGACAAGTTCTAGTAGATAGAGGAGCAGGGTTAAATCTGTGCACTTTAAAACTGATTAAGGCATTAGGTTTCTTGAAAGCATGCATAGAAACAACCAAAAGTATTGTCATTAAGGCTTATGATGATGAGGAATGAAAATGAAAGGGGGCGGTAACACTTCCTATCAGAATTGGTCCTGCAGTAATGGAGATAAAATTCCAGGTCTTGGATCTCACTCTTCCATACAATCTTCTGCTAGGTAGACCATGGATTCATGCCATGAAGGAAGTTCCTTCCACATATCATCAATGTCTCAAATTACCTTACAATGGAACTAAAATAACTATAGATGGTGACCCAGATCCATTCCAATATTGCACCAGTCTGTGAGAGACACCCCAACGCCAAGTGCCAGTAAATCAATAATTCATCTCATTATGTCAATCCATCCACTCTCACAAAAACATCCACTCTAGCATCACTACCTTCCACTCCTAGGGTCAAGATCCAAGACAAGGGTTGTGGAGAATATTACATGAAGAAATATTATTGTGTTAGCCATTTGATTCCTCCTAAGTCATACGGTTTACCTACACTAGATAGGAGACAATCTATGGTCACTATACACATTCCTCCCACAAAAAAATTCACTAAATGGGAAGAATTAAGCAAGGAAGCTGTAAATGCAGAAGATGTCACCTCTTGGTTGTATAGAGAAGATAATGAAGAACCTCTCTTGCTTGCTCACATTCCTACAGATCTATATGGAAAAGGTTTCATAATTATGCAGAGCAAGGGCTATAATGGACATAGTGGTTTAGGCCTATATCAAAATGGGAGAACTAAACCAATCTTTGTTTCTCAGTGGTTGAAAGGCTTAGGGCTTGGGTTTCAACCGATTCAGATTGGCGTTCCTAGTACCACATCACCTTTACTCGAGGAAGTAAGTGCTTTAGAAGATATTGAGACATCTCATGAACCATATGACCAACACTACTGTGAGTCCCCCAACTCAAATGAATATGAGTGGGATTCCCTATCCTCCACCTCTTCCATGGACCTTGATAAATTTTTTGGAGAACTTGACTTAATGTTGAAATCCTCACCAAATCCATTGAATTCCTGTCCACCAAAGAATATGACAAAAGAGGAATGGTTTAAACATTTCTATTAGGAATCTCTTGATCCTACCTCTTGGAAACTTGATACATCCATTTTAGATAACCAAACCTTGGCATTAGGCCCACCTCAGAATCCACCTAGACCTAAGAAAAAGAGCAAAAAGGACTTGGTACAAAACTTTTGTGACCATATGAACAACTCAGTCCATACCTTGAGTCCGTTGAACTTTGACAACTCCAATGATGACATGCCCTTAGTTTATCCCTGATTCATTTATTGGGATAAACAAGACACACCTGTCTTAGACATTTTTGAGAAGGACGAAGCAATTGCTGAGTTCCTGGGACTAAGAGAAGGCATACCTAGTGGTGATCACAAGGCTAGATTTACTATTCACTTGGACAATAAAGCATATTTTTGGGAATCTGTTCAACCCTCCAGTCACAAAATAAGAAAAAAGAATGAAAAAGACAAAAATGATGAGTCTCTAGGTGAAAACTGCAAGGCACCTCTAGACAATGAAAAATAAAAAATAAAGGACGCATCCGAAGGAAAAAACCTCTCTGAGGCACCTAAGGATGGAGGTTTGAACATTCTCCCCTTTGTGTAGGAAAAGTCACCCATGCTAGTTGAAGAATCAGTGGAAGTCAACATAGGCACATAAGAGAATCCTCGACTGGTATATTTTGCAACATCATTGACAAACAAAGAGCAAGCAACATTCTACAGCTTCTTTACACAAATACAGATAAATTTTGCTTGGTTATATGTAGACATGCCTAGGTTGGATCCTGAACTTGTTCTACATCACTTGCCCTTACAACCTGGTGTAAAACCAATGAAATAGAAATTGAGGAAAATGCACCCACAGATTGCTTTATTAGTCAAGGCAGAAATCAAGAAATTGTTAGATGTTGGTTTCATTAGATCAATCGACTATGCAGATTGGATTTCCAATCTTGTACTGGTCACTAAACTAATAGGGGGCATCCACATCTATATAGATTTTAGAGATATCAACAAGTCTTTCCTTAAGGATGAATTCCCTTTTCCCAACATTGACATGATAATAGACATGACAACAAGATATCAGATGTTGTCCCTTATGGATGGATTTTTAGGGTATAATCAGATCAAAATTTCAACTCAAGACCAACCTAAAACAACTTTCACATGTCCTTGGGGAATGTACTACTAGAATGTCATGCCCTTCATACTCAAAAATGCTGGAGCAACCTATCAGCATGCCATGACCACTATTTTTCATGAGCTTGTACACACTCTTATGGAGGATTATGCCGATGACCTTATTGCTAAATAAAAGACAAGGGAAGATCATTTATAGGTTTTAGACAAGATATTTCAAAGACTAGAAAAGTATAAAGTGAGACTAAATCCCAAGAAATGTGTGCTTGGAGTGAAATCAGGAAAGATTTTAGGGTATATCATTTCCAGACGAGGCATTGAAGTGGATCCAGCCAAGGTAAAGGAAATCATAGACATGCCTCCACCAACTAATCTCAGTCAACTAAGGACATTACAAGGGAGACTGCAATCCATTAGAAGATTTATAGTGCAGTTAGTAGATAAGACACATCCCTTTCAACATTTACTTAAGAAAGGTGCACCCTTTGCATGGACAATTAGGTTCCAAGAGGCTTTTCAACTGATCAAAGAATATCTACTCACACCACCAATCTTAATGCCACCTGTTGAAGGACGACCACCGATTCTTTATATTTTAGCAACCCATTCATCACTCGGAGCATCGCTTTCACAAAATGATGATGAAGGTCATGAAAGGGAAGTCTACTATATCGGTTAGAATTTGGTAGGTTATGAGCTCAACTACAATACCATTGAACATGCTTGTCTTGCGATAGTATTTGCTACTCAAAAAATAAGGCACTATATGCTAAACCATCAGACAATGCTGATTGCCAAGATAGATCCTCTTAAATATCTTCTAAGCAAAGCAACATTAACAGGGCAACTAACCAAATGGGTTATGATACTTAGTGAGTATGATATCTAGTATGTAGAGAGGAAGGCTATTAAGGGACAAGTCATTGTAGATCAGTTAGCCGATGCACCAATACAAGCAGATCACCCATTAGTTGCAGACTTTCCTAATGAGCTTATATTTACCATTGACACAAACACATGGAAACTATACTTTGATGGCTCTCATATGAATCATGGCTTAGGGGTTGGTATCTTTTTTATCACACCATAGGGTGATTCCATCCCTAAGTCATTCAAGATTGCATTCCCATGTACCAACAACATAGCAGAGTATGAGGCTCTAGTGACAGGGTTACACATGGCAATCAAGTGGAAAATTAAGAACCTACAGGTATATGGTGATTCTCAACTAGTAATCAGACAGGTAAATGATGATTATGAGACTAAGGATGAGAAGCTTGCTCCATACAAATGCATGGCAAATAGTTTTAAGGAGTGCTTTGACAAGGTCAAATTTCATCAGATACCTCATGTTCTAAACATGACAAAAAACACTATGGCTACTATTGCATCACTTCTAGACATTCCTAGCAACCTGCCTAAGTCTGAGTTCTTAGTAGAACAACTTTTGGTCCCAACCTACAATATCCCAGATTCTGAGATGGTATGTGATATTGTTGGTCTTGATTCCCCATGGTATAAAGAATATATCTATGACTACCTTCATGCCGAAATCATATCCCCTGGCCTTTCAAATAAACAACATAGGATATTCCTTCGTAAGTCAACCAAATACACCATCGTCGGAGACACCCTATATAGACGCACCTTAGATAATACCCTACTGAGATGTCTCGATTCCAAAGAAGCACAAGCAACCTTGTGTGGGGTGTATGAGGGTATATGTGGTGCCCATTCTAGCGGTCCTACCTTAGCTAAAAATATTATGAGACTGGGCTGCTATTGGCCTACCATGGAAAAAGACTCATATATCTTTGTAGAGAAATGTTGCTAATGTCAGGTACACAGAGACTTGATACATGCATTAGCACAGGAGCTCCGTTCCATAAATTCACCATGGCCCTTTTCCCAATGGGGACTCGACCTCATAGGTAAGATCCATCCCACATCATCCAATGGCCACATGTTCATCATTACTGCTACTAAGTATTTTATGAAGTGGATTGAGGCTATTCCCATGACATACATCACCAACACATAGATCTCTAAGTTTATCCTGAACTATATCATCTGTCGGTATGGTGTTCCTCAGTCTATAATCATAAATAATGGCCGTCCATTCAAGAACCAAGAAGTCCACCATCTTTGTGAAGAATTCCATATTCAACATCATTTTTCCACCCCATACTACCCACAAGGTAATGGCCAAGCAAAGGCATCTAACAAAACTATCACTAGAATCCTCAAAAATACTGTCAATGATGTTGACTGTGATTGGAATTTACAGATTAATCCTGCCTTATGGGATTATCGCACAAGTTTCCATAATCCCACTGGCACCACTCCATATTCACTTGTATTTGGTTCCAAAGTCATTCTTCCTATTGAGGTCGAGATTCCTTCCCTAAGGGTATCCTTGAAAGGGCACATTGATGAGGAAGAGTACTGAATATCAAGACTACATAAGTTAGAATTCCTAGATGAGCGAAGATAGAAGGCACTAGACCATCTCCAAGCATATCAGAATTACCTTCGTTGTAGCTATAATAAGAAGGTCTTGAACAAAAACTTTGATATTGGTGACCTGGTCTTAATGGAGAACCCAAAGAATCAAGTAGAAAGAGATAAACTAGGAAAGTTTGAACCTAACTGGTTAGGACCTTACATTGTTACAGAAGCCTTTGGATCAAGAGTGTATCAAAATTCTACTCCTAAAGGGGAACCATTGTCCTCTCCAATCAATAGTCTTCATCTAAAGAAGTTCTACGCACAGCTTCTGAGAGCCTTGTCTTAATTATCAAAAATACAAAAAAATCAAAAAAATCGTTACCTAGGTGAAAACCTGGAAAACATGCATCTTGGTAACATAATTTTTTTCTTCAGAAAATCCAAAAAATAGTAAAGAGAAATAATTCATCCAATAGTGAAAACTACTTTGGTGGTGCTTTGGATATGTACCATGGTGAAAACCTAGCAAACAGGTGCCATGTGTAGTTGACTCTACTCCTTTGTCTACTATTATTCCAATCTGACATCCCTATACATACTATCCATCCCTATTCATAGTCCACATCCTTGTACATAGTCCACTTCCCTATACATACTATCTATCCCTGTACATATCTTTCTCGCCCATCACTTGTACATACCATTCATAATAAGTGGTAGTCTTTCCCATAACTTGGAATGATTGACATCGAGTGCATTTCATATCCCCCATTATATCCTATTCATACTCAATTGCTCTTATACTTGACTGGGGGAAAACACTTGACTTGTGTCATATTGGTTCTTACATTGGCTATCCTGAAGAGATAAAACCATCAAAAAATCCAAAAAAATTACAAAATGTATGAGAAAATACAAAAACATTAGAAAACTTAAAAAAAAAGAAAAGAAAACATGTCGAAAATCCAAAAATAGAGTCAAAGTCAATCGCACTTGTCAGTCTTTGTCATTTGTCAAACTACGTTCCCTCTATGGCTGGACATAGGAAAGGCCATTTGCCGATGTGCCCTCGAGGCATTAGGTTAGTCTCTTTAGGTTTGTCTGTATAAAATCATGATTCAATCCATTTGTCTATAAGACAAGGTCATTGGTCGTGTCGAACTACGAGGTCTCTACGTGTATAACGTAGGCAATTCCATCAATCAATGAGCCCCTGAGGCCGCACTAGGTCATTCCATTACCACACACATCTATTATCTTCATACAAATCAAGCTTATTATAGTTAGTCTTGTTAGTCAAAGTCTAGTCAAACTACGAGGTCTCTGCGTGTATAACGTAGGAAAGGCCATGAATCGATGAACCCCTGAGGCCACACTAGGTCAATCCTTTAGGGTTCATCGTCACACATAGTCAATTGTCAACACATCATATCAAGTCATGCATCAATATGGTGAACAAGTTAGCAATGTCTCTAAGTCAAATCAAACAAATTTCCAAAGCAACAATAAAAAAATCAACTTATACCTGTTGCAGGATGTGTCATTTCTAAAAACAAATAGTATCAAAACAATCAACATATTTCTTATACAAGATGAGTTTTTCCTGAATAAAGACACAGTCAAGCAATCAACATAGGCTTACATAGGTTATCACATCAATGACATTAGACTCAAATCCTTATACGATACATGTCTTTTTGAAACCAGGCTTTGTCATGCCTTATACAGATAGTCATAACATCGAAACAAGATTCAAAGTATTATATGGTATGTGTATCTCTTGAAACTAGGCTCTATCAATCAATACTCTTATCAATCAAAAAAAATCAAACAAATAGACCAAGTTTTGGAAAATATTTTATTGTCTTTTGACTTTATGGCTTATTTATCTTATCATTTCATTTGACTTTATGATGGGAATTATGTTACTAGCTTTCTCAAGGATGTCCCATGAAGGATTTAGAGAAGCAACGATGTATTGTAATTCTAGTTTCTTTGACTGCTGTCTGTGGATTATCTTTTATTTTATGCTTGGAATATTGTTACTATCTTTCTCAAGGATGTCCCATGAAGGATTTAGAGAAGCAACGATGTATTAAAATTCTATTTTCTTTGACTGTTGTTTGTCAATTGTCTTTTAAATTTGATTTTGAGTCATGTTACTAGTTTCCTCAAGGATGTCCCATGAAGGATTTAGAGGAGCGATGATGTCTCATGACCAGTCTTTTAATTTGTTTGTTGTTTGTGGTTTGTCTTGAAAAAAATGCCGAGGCAAATGTGCCCTTTGTATGAGTTAAGAAAATCCTTTTATGCGACTGTCTGTTGTTAGCAAGTGGATGACCTTGTACACCTTGATCTATGTCATATCGTGTTTTTTTTCTCCATTTGTATTAGTCCCTCCCAATGATGATAACATACAATGCCTTTAGTGATACTGCAAAACATCGAAGATTGCTAATACTAACATCCATCTCATTTCTTTTATTATTTATAAATATTTCTTTCCGCACTAACAATTCTTCTTTCTTGCATTATGATGGAGTCTTGTGACACACAAAAATATAAATAATCCTGCATATACATACATGTTAGAAATATCATTTCCAAATCATACATCATCAATTGTACATAAATCTTGCATTTGAAATATACAAACATATAGGAATTTATCATATCTAGGACATCATGGCATAATAGACATTCATCATCATAAATTAAATATCATAAACATTACATGTATATAACAAATGTAAATACATGCATCACATTACATCCATCATCAAATGTATAGCATCACATGTAGAAAGCATTGTACATATAACATCATATTGCATCTCATAATCATAAATTACATACATAACATCCATTAACATCATAGGATGCATAAACACATCATAAAGTAGATATGATCATCCATCACATAGGCATCTCATATAGACATAACATGTATAAATAAAAGACTGCATAATCATACATAGAACTGCATATCATTAAAATCTCCGCCAAAATCATATATATATATCACTCAAAAAAAGTATCACATCACAATGTCATAATGTATAAATATGAAATCTACAGGCTACATGATCAAAGTACAATGTCTATCAATAAATATCAAGAAATGTCCCTATCCAAAACTGCCACTGCTATCATGACTAGAGTGTGTGGATGAATGATGCCAAGATCCTGATGACCTGTGTCTAGAATGTGGCCTGTCGTATGGACCAGATTTGCATGGCTGCTCAACACCCTCTATGCTCACTATCCTGGTATGAGTCCTGGTGTACGTCCTGCCCTGGGACTTGTTGCTGCATGCCTATGAGAAACTGGGAGCTCGCCTCTCTAGAGAAATCTTTTCCTCATACAAATCTTTGTAATAAGAAGCCTGCTCAAAAAATCTGACTAACTCTCTGGAAAATGCCTTTGCTAGCCCAGTGCGCAAAGCTCTAATCTCAAAAAACTACTGCTCAATCTCCTTTCTTTGAGCTATAACATGGTCTCTATCCATGTAAGCCCTATCTCTCTCCATCTGTAGTACATCTCGCTTAGACATCAAAACCCTCATCTGCTCCTCCAATGATACAAGTTGAGTATGAAGTGTTGTAGTATCTGGATCAACAACCCCTGCATCATCCTGTCTAACCCTCTCCAAACCATCATCATCATCCTACAACTCCTCCAAAATCTTGTCTTGGACCTCATGCTCCTGATCATCCTCCTGATCATCATCATCTTGATACACACCAAGCTGACCAAGGGAATCTACCTTGACCTCCTCCCTCCCCACTTTTTCCTCTGCATGCTCCTCTGGAATGTCCTCCTTTGCGACATGCTCCTCCCCAACAATTCCAACATGAACCTCATCTATGTCAATCTCAAAATCTTCCTCCTCCTCACCTCTGCCAATATCTAGCATGTGCACATCCTATCCCTCCCAAACTGCCTCCTGGATGGTTGACAAAGGTGGACCTCGTCCCCTCCGTCCATGCCTCCCTCTCCCACCACCCCGCCAGCCACCTCCATGACCATATCTATCATCACCACAACCACTTCCACCTCTCCTACCTCTTCCTCTACCATGCCTACCGTGTGTTCTTGTCCCTCACTACTCTATCGACGCATCCTGGTCTGGGTCTGTAAGGGAATTGACCTGTGAACGACCCACCACCGATCATATGTCTTGGTGGTACTTGGATCTGCCAAACCATCTCTCCACCCTCACTACACTGATTGCAATGCATCAATATCTATCTCGAAAGTGGCCACTGGTATCTCGAAACCCCATAGTGTGATCTCTTGAGATGATCTCATGAACTTTGCTTGTCCTCTAGGCTCATCCTGAACCTCTCCAAATTGACGCAAAACACGATCTGGCAAATGTCTCTCTATAATACACACATGTTAAATAGTCTGCCCAATCAGATACTATGTCTGATGGAAATATGTCAAATGATCATCCTCGTTTGACCAGTCTGGACAATCGAAGTATGGTCTCCATGTGAACTATACCATGGTATCAATAGCATGTCTGAAGAATCCAATATCTCTAACATGGTGTTGAGTATTAGCCCCCACATAACAGAAGGCATAGGGTGCTCCATGCTACACATCAACTATAACTAGTAGACAAAAAATAGCTATGTGTTCCCATGACCATACCATTAGGAGCGTGGTACCATAGCTCATAGACTATGCCTCTCAGTAGGCTATATCATGCAAATGAAAATACAACATAGCTAGGAGACAAGGGCCCCAAGCATAAACCTCCCTATTCTTTAACATACCTACCATCATCTCTCCCCATCCCACAAGAAATCCATGACCTGGACGGTCATGGAGGACTATACCACCAATTAGAGTACACAAAAGATAGTCTAACTGCCTATATCTCTGTGCTAGAACATGCCACCTAATCTCATAGTGGTCGATACCTGACTGTCTAATGTCCTCGTGGGGATAATATTTGCACATCTCAGAGAATCCCCTTTGAGTATCATACATAACTTTAGTACCCCTAATAGGTAGTCTAAGGATTCTATATACATCCTCTAAAGTGACTGTCGCCTCTCCAGTAGGCAGGTGAAACGAAGATGTCTCCGAGTGACACCGCTTGCATAATGCTATCAATAGCCCCCAGCTTGCCCAAATAATGGGCATGTCTGTCACATGGAAGAGAGCCAAATACCATAGAAACCGTCTCTCCGTGCTCCACAAACTATCATGAAAGTGAAAAGTCAATGGTCTCAATTCTCGCGTATAAATAGGGTCCAAAAAAACTTGCAATGGCATTATACATGCCTCATGTCAGAATCAATAACCTACCCTACTTCAAAATGACAAAATAGCATCCAAGTCAAATGTGTGATTATTTTGCAAATGTATTTCAAATAAACAATTGCGTTATTTCAATTCATAGATGCGTCATAGAATATCAAATGCCTCATTCCATATTAAAATTGCATGCAAAAATGACAAATGAATACAACATTCACATGCGACTCTGTACAAACACACACAATACGAAAATCTAACAATGGATATGCATCGATACATATTCAAATGCGTTGCAAATAAAACAAATGCGTCTATGCTAAATACAAATGTGTTGCTATTTGTCATATGCATTGCAATAAAATTCAAATGCGTTGAAATTACAAAACCTATGCTAAAGCTACAACGTAAAAATGCAGATGCGTAATTCCGCATACACATGCGTCATTTGCGTGTGCATATGCAGTTATTTCCTAAAATGATGCATGGAAAAAATTGAAATTAAACACATAAAAAAATGTGAAAATAAAAAATTCAAAAGTCAAAGACTAAGTGCATACCGGGGGGTCCACGTCGACCGGTTGCCTGAACGTCTGGATCCTGTATGCTCGATGATGGGTGTGTGGAACTGGAGACACCTTCGCAAAAAATATAGAGCAAAATCTCAATTTACAAGGGTATATGGGTAAAAATGAATTGGTTTTCACCCCTTTTTCTATTTATACCTAGGGTTTTTGGTGGCATTTCTTCTAACTGGCCACGTAAACTTCCAACTTCAATAAGCCCGTACATGTCCCTAACACTTCCAAATTCAAATCCATCAAATCCACTACATTTATGGCTATCAAATTGACTAATCGGGACTATTTCCAAATTTTTTGAATTTTTTTGAAAATTTGTCAATTTTCCTGAGGGGGCATACCTTCACTTGTTTTACACTGGGGGATGACTGGGGCATATTTTTGATTGATTTTCTTTGACACAACACCGAAATGACATTGTATCAAAAAGGGGCAAATGTAGACACCGAAATCTGGTCTAAGCCTGCGACTTCAATTTCTTCATAATTTGTATTTCCATGGTCATGATTAAATAATGTCAATTATTTAATTATTCTCTAAAGTTCTTCATTTCTTTATTAATTAAATAAAGCTATTTATTTAATTAATTTACCTTAACCTTAATTCATCTAGTAATTAAATAATCTTAATTATTTAATTAATTCTCATTTTCTTTAATCTATCTGATTAATTAAATAAACGCTATTTATTTAATTATGTTACTAATTAACCTTATCCTTGTCAAATAAAATAAATTCTTATTTAATTTACCCTTTATCATATGTCAACTATAATTAAATAAATTCTTTATTTATTTAATTATTCATTTAACCTCTTCGTCACTTAATTAAATAAATCTTATTTATTTAATTATTCTTCAAATATCAAATCTCAAATTAAATAAATCATTTAATTCATAAAAATCTATTTTAACGCATTCCTCTATATTTAGATAATTGTGTAAGTTATCTAAGTATTCGCTCTGACTCGACTTGAGATCTATTGAAATTGGTCGGTTAACTCTTGATTTTATGTCTGAGTTGCTTTCGTGAGTAATCTATTTGTCAAATCATTGAGTCATCTAGTTTTAACTCGTTTGCGTGTATATATGTATTAATTAAATATCTTTATTTAATTAATTAAATCTTGTGCGTGTGTTCGAATAGAGCGTTGCTTTAATCCTATCTTTATCTTTGCCATGCAAAGACTATTCTTGTGTTTTTGAATACCAAACTCGAATATTAAATCATTTATTTAATCTTTATTTCTATTTCTAATTGGTATCACTCATGTCACTACTAACAGTTATCATAATGCATGTCTAATCTTCTCAACTGTCTATCGATCTTTCGATCCTGACTTGTCACTCGAATGATCAATTTTCTATAAATTGATCTGTCTTTGATCATTTCAATCTCTACTAACTCGTTTACCTATGATCAAATGTTTTGATTAGGATGAGGTGTGTGATAAGTCGTTGATACAAACTATACTAAATCGTTTACCTATGATCTAGACTTTATATTTTGACACTTAGGTTCTCACTTTATGACTTGCGACACTTTCTTTCTATTTGTTTTACCAAAGGCTGAAGATGACGATTGATTTATTATGGATGGAGGTTATTGCGGGTGAAAGCGAAATGGGATGAATGGTTTTGAATTTTATAGAATATTTCAATGTTTTTGATGTTTTGAAAATGTTTTGAGGCTATTTTTGGTCTTTTGAGAGTCTATGTGAATGTTTTTTTTTTGGATTATTTGAGGTTGTTTAGGGTTTTCCAACATTTTTGGATTTTTCAATTTTCAAATGTTTAGGGTTTTGTTAAGTTTTCTAAATGTTTAGGGGTTTTCTGAGATTTCTAAATGTTTTTGTGTTTTATGAGTTTTTGCAAATATTTAAGGCTTTTATGATATTTGAATGTTTAGGGATTTTCTGAACTTTGACCAAGAACCAAACCTAAAAGATTATCCTAGGGGCCTCAGGGGTTGATCAAAGATTAGCCTTGCCTATGTTATACACACATAAGCCTCATAGTTTGAATGACTTGACTTATTGACAATGATAAAAAGAACAGTTGATGGATTGTCAGTTTATTATGAAAGATTCCTAAAGGACTGACCTAGGGTGTCTTGGGGGCACATCAATGATGGCCTTGCCTACGTTCAAGCTTAGAGAGTCGTAGTTCAACATGGTATTGTTTTTGGATTTTTGATTTTTTTTACATGTTTAGGGATTTTGATGTGTTTTGGATGTTTTGGATTTTGCAAGTGTTTTTGTATTTTGATGAGGTTTTATGAATGTTTTTGGGATTTTTGATGTGATTTAAGAGGTGAAAAATACCTAGATCATGATGTTGATGTCACGTTATGAGACATAAGACATGGATCAAGAGTTATTTGAAAACAAGAGTGCAATAACCTGCTCCTAGTGTCTAGCAATTCCTCATACTGCAATAAATAACCAAGATAGGTAATGTATATGCGAAGAGTTTGACAGAGTTTTATCATGCTCAATATGGGCTATGGGATTTCACAAGATAAAATGGTAAAGAACCTGTCAAAATTTTTCCATGAGTAGATTTGAATTATGTGCTAAATCTTTGTCAAGATCAAGATAGTGGAATATCTAGATGAATCTATATTGGATGGATGGAGGGAACATTGGATTTATTATGAAAAATATGATATAATTCTATATGAGAAGGATCATATAGAAACTTGATTCTACTCATGATGCCTATTTTCCAGGTTTTCATCATAGTACTTTCCCAAAGTGCCACCATAGTGGCTTAGACTAGAGGATGATTTTTATTTTTACTATTTTTTATTTTTGATTTTTTGGAAGTTTTACCCTCATGTTGAACCACCTGGTGGAACTGATGTAGAGGCCATTATCATAACGTGGCAATGATACCTTTCTTGAAGAAGTTTCTTTGCTAAGATACAAGCACTTGAATGCAACCTTGAAGAACTCTTATTTTCCTTTGCTGGTACTATAATTAACCTTGTCTATGTGTGCACATCATGATAAAGTGCCTTGAGAGTCCTTATGATGAAGGGTAGCTGTCAACACATTGTCAATGCGAGAATTGGATATTGTGAATAGAGTGTATGATGTCATGCATGAAGGAATATGAAATGGATTGGTCAATGGTTTGGAATCTTTGACTCTCCAAACTTGGGAAGATGAGAAATGATGGGTGGGAACATAGGTTTTCATGGAATTAGGACCAACCATTGAATATACTTTGTTCCTTGCTTGAGAAGCTTGTTTTGTATTTGAGGACTCTTTTGATGGGTACACTCCCCTTTTTGATTTTCCCCATAGTTTCTTTGACTAATGGAGTTTTAGAAGGATTTTTTTCTTTATTTTCCTTTGGTATCCATTTGTATGTGCTTTGTCCCCTTTGCGTTACTGCTTCATTTTCTTTGATGATCTTCTACTTGCTTTGATAGGAATTATTCTTTTTATATTGGTCCCAATTTGTGTATGAGATGATGGGTGAATGCAAACTCATGATACAACTAGTTGTAGGGTTAACAATATTTTTATCATAAGGATTCTTCATGCCCCATATGTTGTTTGTTGTAGACAAGATTTCCCCCAATGTTGTGAAGGTATTATCAATACCTAATCCTTTGCATTGATAATGTATCCTCTGATCCATAGCCACTGAATATGACTTATCATGAACACATGATACTGCTATGGGTTCCTATTGTTTCAGAATATGAACTATTTTCTCAGATTCTATGACATTGTTATCTGTTGATATTGCTTCAAAAGATGTTGATGTTGACTCAAAAGATGTCGATGATGCATGGTCACTGTAGGAATCAAGAATCTCTACTGTTTCTTGCTCTTATGTAGAAATATCAAGAGTGGGAGACTCTTGTTTTCGATGAAGAACATCTATGTGTCCATTAGAAAGAAACATCCCAGGAGTGATATTAGGGGCATCTTTGGATTTTAAAATGGTTCAGAAGAGGTCCCTCAGCTATTGGTGAAACTTTGGGGATAGGGATTCTTGATCTTGAATCGATTCAGAGTAGCTTTAATTATCCCCAAGAGCCTCCTCTTGACATGATCCTTGGGTGGATGATATAGCATCGGTATTTAAGACTCTTCACAATAGTTTGTGGGTACGGGTGTACCAAGGGATATTTCTGGCTCATTTGGAACTTCTTCAACATGCCCAATCATTGAGTCATATGTGGTAGAGATATCACAATTTGATACCCACTTGATGTCATTACAATATAAAATATTTCTAAACACTGTTGATGGGTTTGGACTTTGTTTTAAAACAATATCTTGATGTGTGTCTGATTCCTCATGTTGTGATGAATAATATGTCCCGCCATGGTATCATGTGTATGGTTTACATTTTTTAAGGTTGATTCCTTTCCCGAATCTTTTGCTTTTGTATGATCTGGCATAGGGTTTGTGTAAATTTTTAGATTTTCATTCCCAAATTTTTGATCAACATAAATGTCTCCCTATTCAATAAGATTTTTGAGTCTAAAAAAATTTTGTGTTATGACCTTTGTATCCGTGAAATTCACAAAAATGATCATCTCTATAGTTAAGAGGCTTGACTTGTGGCTCTTGATAGTTCAAGAAATTTGGGAGTGTGATAAGGTTAGATTGGATCAACTGCTTGAACACATCCTCCATAGGTTCCCCTAAAGGAGTGAATTGTCATTTAGGAGCACTGTTTGTTCTTTGGGGGCACATGTTGAGTATTTATGGATTGGGTGTTTGCTTGCCTAGGAGCAGTTAAGACCACCTTTGCATCAACAACACCATCACTAGTAACATTGTTGTTCTTGGCCCAAGAGTGGGGCTTGTCATTAAAAATAGTGGATGGGAAGTTTTCTTTATACACTTGTGTGTTTCCTTGTGAGATTAAGGCTCTCTTGATTTTGAGGGCCCTAGAGATAGGCTTGTCATTAGTGGTGATACATTGCATCTTCAAGTGAAAGGATAGATCTGGATCAAAATTTTCTATGCTAATCCCCACTTGTTGTTCTTCGGGAAGGGGCCACTTGCTTTTACTAGCTCTTTGCCTCCACCTTTGCAAGAAATTGGTGAATTATTCTCCTTTATTTTTCTTGAGTGTATATAAATCCTCTAATCTCACATCCATGTCTAGGTTGAAAGAGAAGTGGTTGATGAATTTATTGATAATTTCTTGGAATTTTTTGATTCCTAGAGGCAATTGTGAGAACCAAACCATGGCAGGACCTATTAAACTTTGTGGGAAGAGGCACATTAAGTAATCCGAGTCATTGTATGGTACCTCCATGCACATGACGTTGAATTCCTTGATGAAGTCCATAGGATTTCCCCTCCCTTTGTATTTATAAAATTTTGGGACCTCAAAGCTAGGAGGGAAAGGCACCATGTCGATGTTTCTATCAAATGGATAAAGAAATAAATTTTGTTGTGCATGGGGCTTAATTTTCTTTCCCATTTGGATATCTTGAATTTCTTGTGTTAACACCTTAAGTTGTGAGGCTGCATCATCTTGTGGGTTTGGTGGAGGAACATATGTTGCGTATTGTGGGATGATAGATGGATTATATATGGGATTTTGATATGATGAGGTATTGTATGATGAGTATGGTGGCATAGGATATTGTGAAGGTGATGGTGGTGGAGGTGTATATGTTCCTAACGTGTTCATATTGGCAATCTTCTGTTGAGGGTTATAGTAGAAACCTTGTTGTTGTAGTTATTGTTGGGCATACTACTAGGCTAGTAAGGCTTGTTGTTGTTGTTGGGCCACAAGGGCTACTTGTTGGGCTGCTAAGGCTGCTTGGTGTGCTTGTTGTTGTTTCTATGCTTCTTGTAGACACCTAAAAATGTCTCAATGGATCACATTGGCTTACTAACATCATTTTGTCCTCAAACCCATCCTCTTTTTGCTTGTTTAATTAAATAAGCCTAATTATTTAATTAAATGCCTCATTTTCACCTATTAATCTAATTGACCTAATTGGGTTAATTCACCCCCTCTCACACTGACATTTCATCCGATTTAATTAAATAATGAAAATTATTTAATTTTAACCCTAAGTCCTCTTATTTAATTAAATAATCTAAACTATTTTTAAATATCATATTTGCATCTCCTTTTCATTAAATAAATCAATAATTCAATGAATATCCTCACATTCCTCATATTGCACATTCAAATTTAGTTTTAATTAACTAAATTTCTAGTTTCCCTCTCATGCACTTGCATAGGGAATATTCCAAAGGAATATTCTCCTATTTTCCTCCAAAAAAAGGGTAATGATTACTCCAAACAGACTTTGAAACAACTTTTTAAAGTTGTTGCAAAGTGTGTTTGTTTGCATGATTGTGAGCCCTTTCTTAAATATCAACTTGCATTCTCAACCCTTGATGGGAATCCATGATCCATGCCTCCATCTTCTTTCCATCCTGATCATTGATTGATCTTTTCAATCTAAGCTTTTGATTTCTCATTCAAATTTAGTTTTAATTAATTAAATTGCTAACAAATCTAATTCCCCCACTTGCAAGGGAATATTTCAAGGGAATATTCCTCCTTTGCACATTCCTCCAAAAGGAATATTCCCATGGAATATTCCTTCCCCTTTTGCATAATTAAACTTTGTTTTAATTTTCTAAATATCTCTTTATCCTCACCTATGGGAATATTCTTAAGACATTCATGTGCAAGTTAACTCAAAACTTCACGTGCAAGTTAACTTGTGACCTCTTGTACAGGTTAAAAGTGTGTTTGTTTGAAGCAATAAAAACCCTTGATTAAATCTCATCTTTCATTCTCATCCGTTGATGAGAATCCATGATCCATGTTTCATCTCTCCTCCATTTTTGACAATTGATTATCCTTTTTGATCTTAACCCTTCATTTCTCATTTGCTTTCCTATAAATAAAGCACTATTTGGAGACAAATGGATCCATATTTTAACATCAAACTGATGTTGTTAAAATCATTTGCACTTGCACTCACATTTAACATCATTTTAGCTTTATTTACTTGCATATTAGCTTAGTTTCCATTAATGGCTTCCATGATAACATAGATGCATACATTTAGCTTATTTGTTAATTGGGATTTTAATCTTTTGAAGCTTGCATACATTTAGAGTAGACTTGCATACACCCATATTGATCATCTTAACATAAATAATGTTAAAATAGCTTGCATCATGTTAATTTAGCATTTAAACCATGTTTTATCACACAAATTATCTTCAATAGAATCGATCGAAACAAGCTCATTATCCAAGGGATTGGGAAAGGGTCGCCATTCCACATAAATGTGACACCACTTCCCCAATAGGATAAGTTTCAATGTCTTAGATTAGAGGTTTGTCAAAATTTCATGATTTAGAATGTTAGTTTTAATGGTTTCTTTATCTTTTTTTATAGTGAATGATCTTATTGGGATTGATTCTTAGTGGGTTAAATAGGCCTCGAATTCGTATGGATTAGGTGTAGTTAACCTTCACTATGACATTGGTCACACTGCTAAGGCTTCTTGATGGGCTTGATGTTGTTGTTGTGCTGCTAAGGCTGTTTGCTGTTGTTGTTGTGCTGCTAAGGTTGCTTGTTGTTGTTGTGCTACTAAGGCCTATTGCTATTGTTGCTACTGTTGTTGTGCTGCTAAGGATTCTTTCTGTTGTTTCTGTTGTTGGATGACTTGCTGATAAGCTTGTTGTGCTTGTTGTAAAGCCAAGGCATGCACTTGCAATGTAGGATTGGTTAGTTGTTGAGACATCTATGATGGGTTTTGGGTGTTGATGTTCTGCATGGGTTGCGAGTTATTGACAAGAGGTTGGGGGTTCCCTTGGTTTAACATTCCTTGCAAGATGGTGGATTGGGATGGAGGAATATAAATTTGAGGTTCTGTTTGATTTTGCATGATGGGAGGGACAAAGGGGAAAGATGATGATGGTGCCATTAGGTATTGTGATGGTAATGGCATATTCAAACCTTGCAATTGATTAAAAGGGATCCCTTAACCGATGGGTTGGGGGTTCCCTTGTTGTATTTGAGGTGGGATCAAGGTATTACCTTGGTTGATAGGATTCATAACAATGTTGTTTCTTTGATTTGGATTGATGATAGATGGGGTTGATGTGGATGGTGGATTGACTTGAGTAGTTTGAGTAACCACTAGTTTTGATGTGTTGATGGGGTTGCTGGAACCACTTGTTAAGGGTTTCCCTTGCCTAAGGGTGTTAACTTTCCCTTGTCCTATTTGAGGTACTTGGTTCACATTAACTTGCGTAACATTATGCACACTTGGGCTATTTTTAGTGATGGATGAAGATAGTTGCGCTAAAAATTTTGAGGTCATTGTGGTGTCATGGAATGTAAGTGTTTTTCCAAATGTTGGTGTCCAACCTATGTTTTTGGGAAGGTTTGTGTTTAATGGAATGGTCGTGTTGTGAATATCCATAGTTGTGTTGGTTCCTAGACATGAAGTGAGACCAATTTTGGTTCCTAGCCTAGTTGTAAGACTAGATGTTAAGGGTTGAATTGGCACAAGGGATGGATTTGTTTGAATGGTGGATGAAGTCAAGCCTTGTGTCAAGGGTTTTGCAACAAAAGATGGGGAATTTGGTGCTATGTTTTCTAAGGCTTGATGTTCTTCTTTGTATTCTATTATTTCTTCCTTAGTAAGTCCAAACGGCTTGTTAGTGACGTCTTCTATCTCATATGGTCCTAATGGAGTTGGGGGTTGTTGTGATGGGGTAACATGACTTCTTGGATAAAATTAGAGGATTGGGATCACTTGAGGTGAATGCGACTTTGATTTTCTCCATGATTCTCTTGTGTTGTGATCTTGTCTTTACCATAAATTTTGGGT